>JAULJZ010142489.1:0-10551 GCA_032270985.1 Heliamphora pulchella | reverse complement strand
AATAAGCAAATAAACTCGTTTTGGTAGTCAAATAAACAAATAAACTGATTTATAAACCAAATAAGCCGACTTATAAATAAATATACAAATATGCTCGTTTGGATAACTGACTTATAAATAAATAAATAAGCCACAAACTACCCAAACGATGTGGTTTAAATGAGATTTGAATTAAACCACCCAAACAGAACCATAATAATATAGATAGGTAAATTACATTAATTTTTTTAAATTAATTAAAATATAGACAATTGTTTTAAATTTTTAAAACTATACTGAGCTCTATTAGTATGGGTGTCTTTTTTTTTTCGTACCATTATGTATAGTTTTTTTTTTACTAATAAACGCCCTGGAGACTATAATTGCTTCTCCTGACATGTTTCTCCGTGTCTCGCTCCAATTACGCAAAATAATTATTTTTAAAATATAAATACAAGTATAAGTTTTATTTTTAAAAAATATTACAAAGCTAAAACATAAAAGTATTATATTTAACTGTTATTATTTATCTCCATTTCTTATACTTCGTGTTTTAAGTTTTATTCATTACAAATTGATAGTTATCGACTCATAAACATAAAACATAAAAATATAATATTTAACTGTATTTATTTATATTTATTTTTTATATTTTGTATTTTAAGTTCTATTGATTCATCGTTTACTCAAATGAGTGAAGTTTCTAAATTATTTTCATCAAAAGAATTAAAAGAGTAAAAAAAATTAACCAATTGTTTTTTAAAAAAATTATCAAATAAGACAAAATAAAACCAATTTAATTGGATTTTTAGTTTTTATAATTTTTTTTTTATCTTTACTTAATTTTTTTAAACTTTGACCCAATTGAACGTGCATAACTTTTAAAATTACTCTATTGACGGAAACTACATAAATAAACAGTTTAAACCAAAAAATTTTAAAAGTTTTAAAAAACGAAATAAACTCAAAAAAAAAAAAATATTAAACTTTTTAAACTAACTAATGGCTATGTACAGGTGTCAGTTCAACATTTTACGCGTTCTGCATAGGTATTTAATAGAAGTGGTCATTGTATTTAGCAAAAAGGACATATTTAGCCTCGCTTGAGTACTGGTTTAAAGCCAGTTTTTTTTTTACTTTTGACTTAAAATTTTAAAAATTAAAAAAAATTATTTTTAATTTTCAATTTTTAATCTATTTGTTTTTAGATTTTTTAGTTTTTTTCAAAATAATTTTTAATTTTATCATTCGATATATAAAATTACACAAATTTCAATCAAACAATAATATTTCAGCTCATTTAGGTTGAAAGGTAACTACAGAATTTCACAATCAGTATATTTGGTTTTTTTGGTAATTTAAAAATTACTATTTTTATAATTAAAAATACTTTTTAAAATTTTAATTTAAAGTAACTTAAAGTTAAAAAGCTGACTTAATGCCAACACAGACGAAGGCTTACTATCTATCATATATTTCATTAGAGATGCCAGATGCTGACTTTCGTATATCTATATATGCAAGATGCACCGTAAATTGTATATGTTCCTCTTTAAATTTACTGTATAATAATTCTTAGTTCCTTCAAAATTTGGTGTTGGTTAAATGTCCACTTTAGATTGGGGTGTTTCCCAAAAAAAAATTTGAGTCAGTTTTGAGTTTTTTTGTTAGTAATTTTAGTAATAATTTTTTTTAAAATATTTATAATTTTTTTTATACAAATTATAATTATTTTTTATTTTAATTACGACTAATATATTTATTAAAATTTTATAATTTTTATTATAAATTATTAATTTCAATAATATGAAGCACATGTTTGAACTACATTTTCTGTTACATTAGTCACACAACATTAAAATTTACTAAAAATACTATTAAACTACATTTTTTAAAAATTACATTGACCGAATCTTTACCTAAATAGAAATAAGAAATCTCTTTTAAAATCTCGCACTACAATCACTACAATCTTAATGAGCTGAAATATTATTGTTTGATTGAAATTTGTGTAGTTACCTTTCAATCTAAATGAGCTAAAATGTATAGAAATTAATGCAATTATCATTTAGGTTGAAAGGTAACTACATAAAAACAGCTCATTTAGGTTGAAAGGTAACTACAGAATATCAGTTAAGATAATCGATACAATTATCATTTTCAGTATTAATGCAACATAAACATAATTGATACATATATCTATTACGTATAATTATTATTTTCAATTTTATATATATATAATGACAAAATTATTTAATTTAAATAAAAATAAAAAAACTAATTTTTTATCTAAATAATTAACTTTAAAAAATTAATTTTAAAGTTAATTTATCAAATAATTTATTTTAAACAAAAATTAGCTTTGGATTAAGAACGTAAAAGACAAAAAAAAAAAAAAAAAAAAAGAGAAAAGCTAAAAGCTAGTTGACAAAAAAATCTTAAATCAAACGCATGCATGTACAACTGGAGGCAACGGAACTCCGGTGGTAGTTTCGTGGTTCTCGAAAAACGTGACACAGGAGTCGGTGGACTCCGCCAGCTGTACTCCCCTGCCTGCAGCTGCATCGTAGGAATCGACAAACTACCGCCCAACTGCTCTAATCATCAACGATCATGATTTTTGTAATATGGAATAAGAGAAATATAAAAATAAAACAAATGCGTAGTAATAGAGTTAATTAATGGTAATGGCCCGTTTGGGTGACATTGCTTATTTATTTATTAATTTATAAATTAAAAAATAATTCACATCGTTTGAATAATTAAATAAGTTAAAAATAAAAAAATAAGTAATAAGCAAATAAACTTGCTTATAAACCAAATAAGCTGACTTATAAGCAAATAAGCAAATAAACTCGTTTAGATAGCTAACTTACAAGTAAATAAGCAAATAAATCACAACCCACCTAAACAACCTTGCTTAAGTGGAATTTGACTTATTTACTAATAAATAAATAAGTCAATAAGCAAATAAACAAGGTGCACCTAAACGGGCCAATTATTAGTTATATTTAAACTTTTTTAAAAATATTTAGTTTTAAGTTTTTATAAGTTTTGGCCTTAATTTTTAAATGTTATTTTAAAACATAATAAATATATTTTTCATCGCAAAAACTTTTGCCGCACTTTGCTTATTCCAAAAACCCTAGCCACCTCCCACTGTCGAACATCGCTGTCAATCGTTGCTTCTTGCCGCCTTCGCGTCATCGTCAACCACCACTATTTATATATTCGAAATCTCGTTTTTGAGCTTTCATTAGTGTTTCTTCGCGGAGAGAGTGCGGTACTATAGCGATAGCAATTTGATAGAACACGGCGAAGTATCGACAGTGATTGTGAAGCTCTTTTGCAACAATAAGAGAAGAAGAAGTCGAATTGGAGAAGAGAAAGAAAGTGTCGACGATCGATGTACCAGATTGAAGAACGATTGATATTCTCTTTATTTACAGTAAATTTAACTGATAAATTTTTTAATACAATTTTTTTTTTCAAAAATAGGAAAATGATTGAAAAGTTTCTCTTTTTAACTTATAATTTTCTCTATTAACGGTGTATTTTACTAAGAATTTAATTATAAATTTTATTAAAGTATTTTTTTTGTAAAAAAATAAGATTTCGATTGTTACATGAGAAATTTCTCAATTTTTATTTATATTAAAATAGAGAAATTTCTTAGTTAAAAATGGTAGGAATTTATCAGTTGCTTTTTGTTCAAATGAGATTTATGGGCATATTAATATAGTAATATAAAATAGAATTTGATTTTAAAAAATTAGAATAAAATTAATTTTTCTACAAATCTTACCTATAAAACTCCTATTTAAAAAGTCCTCTAATATGCAACAACGATCATGATTTTGAAATATAAAATAAGAAAAATATAGAAATAAGATAAATACGTAATATGCATTTTTTGTATATTTTTTTAATATTATGATATAATAATATAATATAAAACTACATATATTATAATATTATTTATATCCTATTTAGTTAAAATAAAATATAAGATAATAATTTGAGAATTATCTTTAACTATTAAATTAAAAATAATTTAAAAGGGAATGACAAATAATCTTACGAAGAGGGATTAAATATGTAACTTCATCTAAAGGACTATTAGTTCCCCGTATAAGAATTAAGAATTTAATTCAACAAATAAAACTTAGGACTAACCATTCAAAAAAATAAATTCTTACAATATAAATCCCACATATTTTTTTAGTACAGTTTAATTATCTTAGTCCATCAAAGTAAATGTCAACTAATTTTCCCTGAACAGTGACACATGGGTGGCTACCAGATAATATGTTATGGCCCTGTTAGGTCGAAATTTTAAAATTTTTGGTTTTTTTATTTTCTTCCATTTTTTTATTGAAGTTTTTTTTGAATCGTCTCGATGAGATGAATTAAAAAAATATATATTTTATCAAAAAATAAAACTAAATTTACTAAACTTGAAAAATCAAGGTTGCCCATTTGGTATAAAAACAAAAGCTTAAAAGTAAAAAAATTAAGAAGTTAAAAAGTTAAATTAAAATACAAACTTTTAAAATATTTTATTCAAATTTTTATCATTTTTAAAAGACAATAATATTCTTTATTCATAACTTATTTTCTACTACTACTACTACTACTAACAACTATATGCAATTGCTAATATCAGATATATAGACGGATAAAATTATCCCTATGAACAAAAAATAAAAAAGGTAACTTGTTACCCAAACAATCAATTTCAAAAAGACTAGCTTAAAAGCTAAGTTACCAAACAACTTACTTTGAATTCAATTTAATTTATGGGACTAAAAATGTAAAAAAAAAAATTCAAAATAGCTTTCAAACTACTTGCCAATCTGGCCTAAAATTTGACTTATTTTGACTCTTTTTTTAAAAAAAAAAACTTTTTTTTTATTTTAATAAAAATATTTTATTTTTTTTTACTCGACGAGGGAAAACAACAGGTTTAATTGTTTAACTAAATAATATTTTTTTACTAAAAACAAAAATGAATAAAATAAAATAAATTGGTATATATATATTACAAAAATATAAAACAGTTAATTGAAAATTAAATAAATTAAATTACCGAACCAGCTCACCTCTACCGAATTGGCAAAGAGATAAAAGGTGGTATTTGACGAAACTACTATTAGTAGCTTATAAATTATAATTTATAGTATATGTTGTAAATATTTGGTAAAAATTATAATTTATAACTGAAATAAAAGAAAACGTAGTTATACATTATAGCATAAATTATGAATGTTTAAAAAAACTTATAACTTATCACTAAAATTAATAACAAAAAATTAAAAACTATTAATAATAATATTTCCAAACACCCCCAAACACTCTTTGCGATAAATTGTAATAATGTTATTTAATTATCTTATGTGTTTTCAAAAAAATTTAGTCGGTTAAATTAGAAATTTTTATTTTTTAACATAGGAGTAGGTATCATGTCATGTCGTATTCGTATCGTGTCGTGTCGGTAAAAAATCTCTAAATGTGTTTATTATTCTAAAACTAACACTATTTATTTATAAACGGATTAATATGTTTATTAATATTTTGATAACTTGTTTAACATCTTATTTAATAATAAGTTCATATTTTTAATTTCATCTATATTTTAATAATAAAATTATATAACTTATAATAAATAAAAAACTCCAAACAATTTGCAAAAGTCTTTAAATAATTCGATAGAAAAAAAAACATGAATTCATTCGTTAAAAACTCGAAAGTTCAAACAATTAATGATAAAAGAAGTTTATACAAATTCTACTACAAAAACACTGGCCGTTTGGGTAAATGGCTTATTGGCTTATTTGGCTTATAAGCAGCCAAATAAGCCACATCTTTTAGTTAGCCGAATAAGCCAAAAATAAACAAATAAATAAATAAGTCAATAAGTCAAATAAGTCAAAATAAACAAGATTTTAGCCAAACAAAATGACATATTTAAGCAAATAAGCCAAATAAGCAAAAATAAGTCATATAAACAAATAAGCCAATTGATAGCTAAACAAAGTTACTTATTTACTTATTGGTTTATTTACTAATAAAAAAATAAACACGTTGCCCAAACAGGATAACTGACATAGCATTAACAAGGTTGTCAATTACTTTAAATTTTTAATTTTTTGATTTTTTTTCTAGATTTTTAATTTTTTCCTACGGTGCGTAACATAATGTGTATATATTTGGGTTATATATGCATTTTTATGGAATTGTATCGTGTTTCGAGTTGATACGAAAATAAAATGGATTAAATAGATTATTTTTTAGTTTTACAGGTTCAACACTAGAGGTGTAAAAATAATCCGAGGCTAGTGAACGGTCCGACACCATGCGAGCCCGGCCTAGCCCTAGCTTAAAGACATATTTTTCGAGTCTAGACCTTCCTCTGAACCGTGGGCCGACTTGACTCTTTGCTTTTTTGCCTTTAACAAAACCTTGAGAACTCAGATTCATTTGCCTTTTCCTACCTTTATTTGTGCATTAATTCCATTTTTTGTTTATCGAATGGTGTGAATGCTAACTGGCGCTCCTACTGAAAGATGAATAGTGCTTCACAAATGTATTCTCTCTATGTTATATAAGAGTATGGTTTTGATGAAACATTTGTTTTATATAATACTTGTATATTTCTCTCTTCTATCACTAAAATTCAATTTCTCTCTCTTCATGTTAAAATTCAATCTTTTTTTAATTATTTCAAACTCAAATTTTTCCTTTAATTTTTTTCAAAAAAATACATTTTCATATGTGCATATATGCTGTTTGAAAATATTGTTAATTTTGTATATTTCTTAATTTACATCTTTACATATTTAAGAGTGAACTTAATAAAAATTATTAGTGGCATTAAGAGTTTACAATGGAACTATCAAGTTTTTTACTATGTATAATTGTTAATATTTTGAAAAATTATTTATTATTTAAAATAAATAATTTAATTAATAAAATTTATATTACATTTAATTATTTCAAGTATTTTAACTTATTGTATTTAAATTATCTAATTATTTAAAGTGTTCAAATTTATTACAAAAAATAATAAAGTTATAATAAATTAAGTACTAAACTACGAACTAACTATAATAATATAAAGTATAACCTTATAAAGTAATAATAAATTTATAATAATTAATAATATAAAATACAAAGTATAAACTTATAAAATAATCATAATAATAAACTAACTTATAAACTTTTAATAAAATAATATGCTAATAACTTATAAGCTTAATATAAAACTAATATATATTATATTGTTATAATTTATAAACTTATTAATTCATTATGAAGTTGGACTAATAAATTAATAATAAACTAATATAACAGTAACTAATAATTAAGAAAAATTTAAACTTATATTATATAAGTTACAACAAAATTTAAAAAAAAAGTCCAAAAAAAAGCCAAAGGATCTGGCCCAAGACCTGAGCCGTAAGCCTGAGCCCTATACATTTGGGCCTAAGCCTACCCCTCGAAAAAAGCCTGACCTGGCCCAAACTTTTGGCGAGAGATCGGCGGGCCCGGCCCGGGCTGTTTTTACACCCTTGTTCAACACTAACCCAACATTTTTATTAAACGTGTTATTGGATCGTGTCATTTTTAATTTCGTATCAAAAAGTCGACCATGTTAGCCCAAGACTTTTTAATTAGATTTTGATTATTTTCATAATTTATTTTCTCAATTAGATTAATTTAAAAGGAATATATTTAATTATTTTAAAAAAGATAAGTGTTGACACCTCATGACAAATGAGTCGACACCTAATGCCATTTGTGCTAATTTTTTGCATCAAATAAGTTGACACTCAGTGTTCTGAATACGAACATTTTGTATTGACACAAATTAATTTTGAGTTGACACCTTAAGGCGAAGAACGCTTGAATCTCTCAAGTGTGTCGACACTATTGAGAAATTGAGTTGACATCCTAACATCTTTGTTTAAGACGTTTTAAGAACTCAGATGAGTCGACACCAAATGATTTTGGGTCGACACCCTCAGTATTGGACCGAGTTTCATTTTGGGTCGACACCAAATGATCATTCGGGTTTCAGACTTCGAGTTTTTGAGTTGAAACCAAATTCACATACGTCGACATCAAAACACTCTTCGAAAAACAAAATGGATCGACACTAGAACTACAAGTAATTTTCAGATTCCAAATTAAAAAGGGTAGACAATAAAGCTTGTTGAGTCGGAACAAAGTTCCCTTCGAAAACAAAAATTTTGGGTCAACACCAAACGAAATTAAGTCGACACTAGAATAGCTGAGGCTGTCTGAAAATTTTTGAGTCGACACCAAACGAAGATGAGCTGAGTCTAAAAGTCCTAAGGCTGATTGTCACTTTCTAAGTCGACACCAAGTCTCACTTGAAAATCTGAAAAAATTCATTGGGCCGATACCAAATGATTCATGAGTCGACCCAACTGTGTGGGTGAGGTAAAAGCAGAAATTGAGGTCGACACAAATGAAGAACTGGGTAAATACAACCACTTGAAAACCAAACTCTAGATATTTTGGGTCGACACAAAATAGTTTTGAGTTGACAGATTTCAAATCTTGCGCTACTTCCAACGGTAGGATTTCAGAGCATTTATTTTCTCCACCAACCGACCAATGGTCATTTACTTCCGATGACTATACAAGGTGTCACGCCCCAAATTAGAGACATGACTGGCCGTGGACTATAAGCCTTGACCCAACAGGCCACGTAAGTTTACCGATTAAAAGAAAAATTATTGTATTTACTAGAAGTTTTGATATATGCTTAAATTAAATAAATTAAGACATAATTCAAAGCAAAGTCATGTGGGTCACAAGCAGCCGACAATGCATGAGTTACTAATAGTCAACTAACCAAACAAATGATACGGGTAAAAAAAATAAAATGCTAAAATAAATAAACTCCTAAGAGGTCACTAAGTTGAGTCTCAAGATACCACAGAATCCACCACTAGCAACCTTAACTAATCACCTAAAATTGTTAAAAACAACGTTAGCCGATGGCTCGGTAAATGACAAGCATACATAGTAGAATACAGTTTCAAATGGGATGTTTAAAGTATTTATAATTAAAATATAATCATGGCATACAATGCATTATAAAATCACGTGATAATATAAAAATTCTTTTTCTTTTCGTCAAATTTATATTTTTCCATTAAATACTGTTTGTGAACAAATTTACCAAATTTTCAAAGCCAATGATGAGTAATCAATATAATAAGTCTGATCATAATAATTAATACTACAGTAGTGATAACAATATAATCATCTATAGTTTGTGGGAACTATAAATTAAATAAGTAACAGTGCCACATATAAAAACTCGAGGCATTCTCGGCCCGTTGGATCCAACATCGAATTTAGAGTCACCACAAGATGGTGCCTGAGTCTTTTTCTCTAAGACGAATCAGTTTAGAGTTACCCGAAATACCAAGTCTTTTTCCTAAAACTGTTGAGCACTAGAGTCACCACAGGCGCGAGGCCGTGGCCTTTTTCCTAGAGGCCAGAGTTACCTCCGTAGAGGACGTATCCCCTGGACTTGAACATGATCCCAAACTAGAATTTCATAAGTTGTACTACAAATATGTATAAAAATTTTCATGTAACATTTAAATGAGTTAGAAATAATTTTATGCCATGAAATTTTTACATCACAAATTTATATATTTATATTAAAAAGAAAATTTTTAAAAACTTTCTTTTTGTTTTCTAGAACCATTTGGGACGGGAAAATTTTTTTAAAAAATACGTAGCATACTAAGCCACTCACCTGAACTTCAATAATGTATTTCGCGCTGCAAACAAAATGATTTAAGAATCGCCGTCATCTTGAATTGTACAAATATAAAGGAACTACTATTAATTAACGTAAACTAATGCAAAACCCCCATCAATATTTTGTTTGTACTAATTATTATTAATTAAAATATTATAATTATTGAACCAAACTATACCACGATCTAAATTCGAATGATAACTTATTAAAATATTATGATAACCTATTAAAATATTATGATTATTGAATCAAACTATACCACGATCTACTTAAACTTATATTTTCTTTTCTACTTATATATATATATGCCAATACATCCACAGCAACCCAATGTTGCTTTCATTCTTTTACTTTTTTTTAAACTTAGTTATATAAATTAATATTTATATCTTTTTCTTTGTAAATATATAAACACACACATATATAGTTTTTTTTTAACATAATTTTCATAGCTACCAACATCATTTCAAACCTAAGAATTCAAAGAATAAGTTCTAGTATGTGTATTATTTTAATAAAAATAAGAAAACATATAAAGTAATTATCCAAATACATATTTATAAAAAAAAGAGAAGAAAAATATACTAATCCGATAGTTGTTGAAAATGAATGAATATGCAGAATTCTCACTTATGAGTTGTTTCACCTCCAAATTCTTTTGATGTAACAAAAATGATTCTCATCCTATATATTTATAGAGTAGTAAAATTATATTAATTAATTAATTTTTATTTTCTGTTTAAACTTTCTAACTTTATCCCAAA
>JAULJZ010142468.1:0-10551 GCA_032270985.1 Heliamphora pulchella | reverse complement strand
GTCAATGGAAGAGACATCCAAACCCTACATACCAGCACATGAAGGACAAACGATGGAAGCTAAGAGAAATGGTACAGTACTTGGAAAGGTTGGATAGCATTTGATTACGGACTTTGTCGCTAGGATTTGTCAAAGATTGCCTTATGAGTACGATAAATTACCTCACTAAGGTCGCCCACTTTCTATTGGTTAAACCTCACAACACATTAGTAGTTACAAGCAAAAAGTATACCCGTGAAATTTTATACGAATGAAAGTTCTTTACCATACCTAAACGAGACTCGCATCTAACTTGGGCAATAAAAACACTTGGTTTTGAACCATCAAAAGTATGTTATCAGTATATGAGGTTTTATGTGTGAACAACACTGCGAGATTATCAGTATACGGAACAGAAACAGAAAGGAATTGATTGGTTGGAATAGAACTTTACTAGTCAATAAAGTGAGACTCGAAATACAATAACGAAAATTCATATAAAACCCAGAATGGTAGCCCTGCTATGACAATCTATGGTGAAGAACGATAGAATCTCATTGAATAAGACTTTTCATACTAATATGGAGATTGAGTGTCATGCTTTCACCTTAAAAGTATAACTAACTTTAGCAAATAGTTCTGTGACCCCTTTTACCTTTTCTTTTTTTTAGAAATGGCGGGATAAAGACAAAACCATGGGTGTTCAGTAAAAATAGCTAAAACTGAAGAGGAAGTGGAAGTCTCGAGCCTAGCACGAATCTTGCAAGATTTAGTGGTCAATCTGGATCGATTGCAAGGGAAGGCACCCATTATGATCCTGGTACTTATCAGACCTAAGAGTACAGAATATCCAAGTACCTGAGAAGAAGAATTTTTCCCAAACAATTGAGGTTTGGATTAAGGCCACGAAGCAACAACAACCAACAGTAAGAGCACTACGGAATCATATAAGATGATGCATTGCCCGATAAGAATTGAAGAAGACAACCAAGGAGGACCACTACGGAATAACAAGAAGGTCACACGCTCAGAACCTTACCTTCAAGGTGACCAACGGGAACAACTAGGAAAAAGGACACCAAAATTAAAAGCCTGTTATCAATGACATAGGCTCGGACATAAAAGATGGTGGGAAAAAGATGGTGCAACCTGACCAACCAGAGAGTAATAAGGGGAGTGTCCTCCGTTCACAAGAGACAAGCTCAATGATCTGCTTTAATTGTAATATGTTCGGACATAGGAAGTTTAAATGCCAGCTACCAAGGGGAAGAAACTATAATATTCGTAAAAAAGGAACGAGCGATTCTAGAAGAATGATACAGCTTGACCAACAACAGAATCAATGGACAGATGGCTCGCCTTCACAAGAGAAAAAGGAGTATTCGTTAATGATCAGAGGTACGCCTGAATCCGCAAACTCTAAGATATACGTTAGTTAGACTTGTTGCGTTGTCCCGAGGAGGATACGCTTGAAGGACAAAGGCTTTTAGATTAGCTCTAGTCAGACAACTCGCGCGCCACGGATAGGTGACGTGACCTTTGAGAATCATATAGATATCGATCTAAGATGTTAGTAAGATAAAACAACAATAGCTCAAAGTAATAAACGTAAAAGCCCAACCCTATCCATGTCCTCAATAAAGAGCGACTCAAGTAAATAAGAACAACAACATCGTAGAGAAGAAGTGCAAATAACCATCCACAACCTTTCGCATGAAATTTCGAGGACGAAATTTATTTAAGGGGGGGTAGATTGTAACACCTTAGTGCAGACCATAGTAGTAACCACCTAGATTGTAACAACCCGGTCCGGACCATAGTTGTAACAGCCCGAACTGTAACTACCCATAGATCGATCTAACCCTGGTATTAACGACGAATAGACAATGAGAACCTAGGTCGCTACATGAACAAGGAAAACCCTAAGTAACCCGAAATCTAAAATTTAACCCGAAAATCCTAAAAGACACCAAATACTCAGAAGCAAATCCCTAACACTCAGAAAAGTCTTAGAACAGCATAAATTAACTAAATAACATAAAATATCAAATTAAAAATAAAAACTTCTCATAATTAAGGTAAAATGTTCATTTTGCCCCTAGTATAATAAAAAGTCCTAAAAATATAAAATTTGATACGTGGACACCCAAAATTAGATATTTATATATAATTAATTAAAAAAATACAAAATAACAACAAAAATGACCAAATTTCCCTTGCATAGCCAGTCACATAGGAGAATGTGCCAAAAAAGCTATTTTTTGCCTTTTTAAGCTTAAAATAAGAAAAATGTATAAATTAAGCATTATTTTGACCCAATACTTTTTATACAAGTAATATATGTAGTAATATAATAATGTAGATCAACAAAAGCAAACAAATAATTATTTAAAATTTCTACACAATAAAAAAGTCAAAAAGCCAATTTTAGTCAAATTAGCTTAATTTAACTTAAAAGTCTACACTTATTTAATTGATTGCTATCAAAATTATGATAAATTATGGAAAGACTAAATTACTTATAAATATATTAATATATATAGGTTTTAGTAGGTTTAGATACTAAAAAGATACATAAAATTAATATTTTATACATGCATTTATATTCACAAAAATGTACCAAAATACAATTTAAAACCCCAGTTAAATATAAAATCTGTTTTGTCTGCCCCGAACACTGCCATGGCTGAAATACACCTGCCCAAGGTCTTATTTTGTAAGTCTCAAGCCACTCCCAGCTCCCTTGCAACCAATGAGTGAATTTAAAAATCACAAAAATGCATAAGTATCATAATTATTTTTATTAACCCTTTTTCCTATAAAATGAGACACAAACCCTCCCATTTCTCCTTCATATTTTTAGCTGAGAGTAAGAGGGAGAGACTACAAAAAAATTATCTCAGTGTTCTAAGAGAGAAGGAGAGAAGAAGAAAGAAGAAAGAAAGAGGAAGGATGAAAGGATCAAGGAAGGAGCATTGAAGTTAAGTCCTATTCTCCTACAACCTTCTGAGCTTCTAATAAGGTAAGTAAACTCTCTGAAATCCTCTGATATTCTCCCATAAGATAACCTTCAATTCATCTCTATAATTAACCCTAAGAAAATAAAACAAAGATTAACTCCAAAAGGCGTCGTAGGAGTAGTTTATAGGCTGTTTATGTATGAACATGCTTTGCATGTGTTTGCATGGGTGTATTCTTGAGTTTTATGGCTTAAACATGTTCTGGAGTTTTGATTTATGTGGGTTTATAACATGCATGCAAAGAAAACTCAATAAAAATGTACACCGCATGAGCTAAGTCTTCAAAACCCCAAATATCCTGATTTCCAGGATAGGCGAATATTCTACCGCCAACTTTAAACTTCATAACTAATTGTATAAAAAGGATCTTAAAGTGAATTTTGTGTCCAGATTTAGATTATTGAGTTCTCTTTCATACAAAATTGGTTTGAAGTAATTTCGTTGAGTAGAACTCCAAATGTGTCATTTTTTACCAAAGAGTGTCAGATTTTGACCACTCTGAGTTGCAGACCTAAAAATCCTACGTTAGAGTGAGTACCGAGCTTAGATCAAAACATAAAACTCGTAGAGGAAATATTTTTCTTTCTGTCCACCAACAATGAGAAAAAAATATGAAATCTTGATAGGTAAAAACACTTCCGAAAGTCACTATAGAGATTTAGTGACTGACAGACCTTTACGTCACGCATATTTATTAGACCCGAAACCTAAATTTTTAGAAGCCAAATCCAATAATGATAAAGATGAACATTGTAGCTAACATATTAAACTCAGTACTCAACAAAAATCAGCCCAAAATTCCCTTGGATGATATCCTAAAGGTTTAGAGCACACTCTGTTAAAAACACATTCTGCAGACCCTTTTTAAGCTGACTAAACCCATTTTATAAGTTGGCCAAAATCTCAAACTTTTTCCAAACAACTTTCCCTAGCACAAAACATGAAACTTGTAGGGGACACCTTATGCTAAAACGTCACCAAAAATAAGATCTATAGTTCTTGAATTGATGCCCCAAAACAGTGGCCAACAGAGGCCCTATTTATGTATTTTTCTCTGCAAAATGTTGAACGATTTTTACTTAAATAAAATAAATGACCCTCGTGCCCTAAGATCTATCCTTAGTGATAAACACAAAAGTTGTAGGGAATAATTTTATCTAATTATTGTTAAAATTTTCGAAATTAAATCTGTGTCTACGTACTTGAAAACACCGTTACAACTTTAAAACTAGCAATTGAATAATTACCTAAAATTTGCTAAGTGTGCGAATGGCATGTTGCTTTATGGGACTTGAGTATGTGAACTTATATGAACTTGGTGAGTGATTAATGTATGAAAATGATAATTTTGATGAAGTGAACTCATGCCAATAGTCCGATTCTATGTCGCATAAGTTATGATTATGTTTCGCATACTTGTACTTGATGCTTTAGCAAGTTGTACTATATGCCATGTCATGTTTATATACCATACTATAATTAATTGTACACGAGAGGCATATTGCACGTTATAGGCATTCCTATATTTCATCTTAGGTTACCGAAATCCCTTTTGTACCCTTCAATTGGGTTGGGTGACATGGAAATCTTTTATTCAGTGGTTGTGGATCTAAAACGTCCCTGGTTGCCATATTTGATATTGAATTGGAGGTTTTTATTATAAAAGGAGAAATTAGGCACCATGGGTTCGTCACTAGCTTTATTTAGACTTTGGGTTGACGCTTAACAAGCATCCTAGTACTTAATGTGAAACCGTTGGCCCGTATAAGGGTGGCTGATAAAACTGGGTGGCCCGCCCCCACACCGTTGCCATTGAGTAAAACGACTAAGCTAGGTAGCCAAGGCGAGCGTTTACCTTTCGCAACGAGACTAGGATAGGTTAAGTGATCAATATACCATCAAGTCTACTCTGTAATTCCCGGCGTGGAATTCATGATTCTGTTCTGGAAGTACTTTGGGTTGGGCATCTGCATTTCATTCATCTGCATCACACACTCGCACCATTGTTCCTATATGTGCTTGTCCTGTTGAAAATGATAAATTATCTATATCTCTGCCCTCTTGAAATTGTATTGGGTATTATATGATATGTATTGTAGGATATCTTATTGTAAGATTGTTAGATGGTTTCAAAAATTTACTTCTGGGCTCTGGCTCATGGCATTCGTGCCACTGGTAAAGAACATGAATAGTTTGAGGAGGATACGTTCATAGGAGAAGAAGACCTCAAGAAGAAGGGAGAGAAGTAGGAGCCGATTAACCCCAACAGTGCCGCTTGAAGACGTAGGATGCTTACTTTTTGATCTTTTGTTCAATTTTCCACGGACATATTGTAACTTTTGTTAAATTTTTTTGACGACTGTAATCATTAAATATTTGAACAAATTCTGAACCTCTAATGATGTAGTAATTATTATATGTAATTATGAATGTTCGGCTAGAATATATGTCCCTTATTTATAGTTACGTATGTCCCGACGTGCTCGGAGAACGAGGCGTCACACGATAGGTGGTCTGCCAGTCCATCCCTAGGATGACATCAAACGGGGTCATGTCTATAATGATGAAATCAAACTCTAAACAACGATCGGAGACCCCCAACTCGCAATATCTTCAAACCCTACTCAACATCACCTTCCCACTGACCAGGGTCTCTATGCTCAATGCACTACCCAACGATTCTGTCTTTAGCCCCAATGCAGATGCAAAAGCAGAGAAAATAAAAGAATGCGATGCTCCCATGTTGATAAGAACACTGGCCCATGATCTATATACTAAGAGAGTTCCTCTGCCCATGGATGGAGTAGCTGCAGCATCAGGCACGATCGGTGATTTGGAAGAACTGGGATTAGCAAGGACATATGCTTTGCCCTATGGTGCTCTAGTATGTCTACTGTAACCCTGAGCCATCGATTGCCTCACAGACTGTACTGAGGCACCCCCTTCTGCAAACCTAGACGTCTAAGCCCTAGGTTGTTGATACGTCTGCCATCCCTGTGCGGGCAGAACAACTGGTGCTCATGTCGTACTCTGTACACTCCCTCCTCAAAGGCAGTTCCTACGAATGTGCCAAGACTGATCGCACCCAAAACAAATCAATGGCTCTCTTCCCTGTGACTGAGTAGGCGCTGAACTCTGAAATTGTCCCCTTTAGGGGCACTTCGTCGCACGATGCCCTGGCTATCTACATCGATAACAAGTGAACTCTCTATGCTCCAACCTTCCCGTCAAGGCCACTAAAGGTGCAGGTGTAGAAAACTGCTGCTAAAATAATCCCACAGGATAAGAACTTAGACCAGACGGCCTCTGGCTCTTGGCCCTACGCCCTTGAGACTGTGCACCTCCCCCATCCTACTAACTCCTACTCTCTCTAACCCTGCGTTTCTCATTCAAGGTGTCTTCCACAGTAATGGCTGTCTCTACCAAGTCTGTAAAGACGCACGTCCTAAATGCCGCCACTCTATCTAGGATTGCAGGTCTCAAACCCCTTTCAAACCTCTTTGCACGAAGCACCTCTGTCGCCACAATCTCCTATGTAAATCGGGACAAGCTAATAAACTCAGCCTCGTACTGGACCACTTTCATCGTCCCCCGAGTAAGGAAAAATAAGTTCTCCCTGTAACGATCTCTCAAGGTCTCCATAAAGTATTTCTCCAGAAATACCATTGTGAAAGCCTCCCAAGTGCGTCCCACTATAGTCCTGGCAAACTTCCACCATTCATGGGAACCTCCTCTCAACTGAAATGCCGCAAATGCTACTCTCATATCATCCTCCACTATCTGAAGTGTATCTAAAATCCTGGTCACCAACTCCAGCCATTCTGTGGCTACTGTGGAGTTGGGATCCCCAACAAAAGTAGGAGGATTAAGATATCGAAACTCAGGCATTGCGACCGTTGCCCTCGGTTCGGGTATGCTCTCCCTTCCCCTAGCGGCCTCGGTCAGCTGCCGGATGGAACCTACCATCTCACGCAATAAGTCTACCTTGTTAATAGGTCCTTGGGGAGCATTAACATCCTCAACATCTGGGACTGGCATGTCCCTTCGGCTTAAACCACGGCTACAGCCTCAACCATGGCCTCGTTCTCCCCGCGTGGACATAACTCTATACGAAAGCAACATAACAATATAAGCTTTCATACAACATGTTATTACTAACATAAAAGACATAATCATAACACATAGCCATTCAAGATTATGTAAACACATCTCACATATCGAGGAGAACCTGACAAGATAGACACGCAAATTTGGATAACCTACTTAGATTCCTTGCTAGAAAACACGTCGACTAAACGCAATTCTAACCTGGCTTCCAAATTTGTTAATCCAAATGCCCTAAGGTAAGACTAATCAATTCTAAGGTCCATCCTCCATACTCACGTATACATAAACTATCATGCTCAATAGGCTATCATGCTCATGTTATAAAAATGCTTAAACACATGCAATCAAGCACACGCAACCGTCCTCACAAGGTGATGCACCCATTTTCCATGGCTCTTAGGTATTCAAACCCAGAGCTCTAATACCAAGTTGTCATGCCCCAAAATCTAGAGTCACGTGAAAAGCCCACCGAACCATCAATTGTAAATAGATATGTTTTTACTAGTAAAACAATCAACCAAAAACACAGCTTTTGGAATTAAAAAGAGTACCCAAGGTTCATCTCTCAATACAACATATATACTTTTTCATACATGCATAATATATTGCCTCAAGGCTTACAAAACACGCCTCCAAAAATAGGCAACGCATGTAAGAATACATGTTTCTAAAACAAAAAGGAACACTAAATAAAAGTCTTCCGCCACCATGGGCTCCTCTAGATCAACTCCTCGTGATCATCTACACCTAAAAAAGATTTTCAGAAATTTCACTACGTGAGCCAAAGCCTAATTGGAACAGACTATGATGTAGTAAAGTAGGATATGCAATCACATAGCATAAAGTTGACTCAATCACGTGAGACTCAAAACAGTTTTACTTCATAAAACCTCAAGTTTTCACCCAACTCATACGAGCCTTGAAAAGGTTTTCCATTCTTAAAACCAGGTATTTCAAACAATGCAAATAACATTTCACAGTTAAAAAAAAATAGTAACAAAACGTTATTTTTTTTCACTCAGATCACACAGTCGAGAAAAAATCCTGTGTACCGACTCTGTCACACTCGGAACAGAGGTAACAATTATAGACTTCTGCCCATTACCCTAGTCTTGAGTCATTCAAAACCTATTAGGTAATGAGAAGTTCTATACAGAGACACAACAACGTAAACCACCTCTTTACGGGCTAAAACCAAGGGAATGAAGCACCCACCACTTCTTTACGGGGATTAACCCGAAGGAACGAAACACTAACCTGCGCAAGTTTTTAGACTTTCACCGAGGAGTAATGGCAACCCAATACACCCGCTATCCCGCCACATCTATAAAATCATCTAAAAATCAACTTGTAGCTCAACTACGATAACATTTAAACAATTACACATTAATCATGTATAAACAGATCCAATGGCCATCCGCCACGTCATCCATCAACTATGGAGATCAAACAACATTTTCAAAATGTTTTCACCATTTCTTTCAAAATGTTTAAAAATTGAGACTCAACCCTAATGGTTAGCTCCAATCCTCCAAAACACAATTTTCTAGATTTTCATAAATTTACCGTTTTCAAAATCACCTTTTTGAAAACCACTGGTATCCACACGTCTATATCATGTAATAAACCAAGAAAATGTGCAAAACATGCTTTTTATCCAAACAAACATGATTTAAACATAAAATACAAGATTTAAAAGATTTTCAACCAGTAGAAAAGCGAATAATCGCACGTAGCACCCTTTAAAGACAACCTATTCTAGGATCCTACCTCGGTGAGTCAAGAACTCGATACCTCAAAAATTGAACTTCGTCGAAATGAGATTCCATCCGGATGGAAGCGAAGCCCATGGCGTGGATAGTAAGGAACCACTAACTGATTGTCGAAAACAAAGCTCGAGACCCCCAAAAGTCTAGAGAGAAGGTGGAGGAAAAAGAAACTTACTCAAGAAGCTAGGTTATGAAAATGTCTTCCAAGAGGTTGATATTTATAGGCTCAGCCTTATACAGGAATTCAGTCGACTAAACCCACCAAGTCAGTTGACTGAACAACTACAGGAAAGGCCAAAAACACCCCACCGCCTAAAGTCAGTCGACTAAGTGTTAGGGTTGGTATACTGAAAATTATGTTTTTAGTATTTAATTTTTTTTAATAAAATTAATTTTTTTATTTTATGAGAATCTTTATAAGTAATGTATGTGTATCATTTCTTTGATATGAATGGATGCCCAATTTTCTGTATAGTATTTAATCAGGTGTGTATAGTACGGCTTGCACACAGAAGATCAGATTTTAGGTTCTTACAGAATATAAGTTTTATATTCACAGTTTAGATAGAAATGAGCATACCATCGGTACGATTGTAGTACAGATTTTTAGTAAGCCTGTCTTGGTTACGGAAAATAGATAATAGTATCGTCTATTGTTTCGAATCTCTGTGCTAGTATACTTTGTGTGTATTGAACGGGACATTTGGGACAATTAATTTTGTACTGATTATATAAATTAATTCACACCCCAAGGTTATTATGAATAGTACTTATCCTCTTAATCCTGAAATAATTATTGATTTGGGTATATTTAATATTCGTTGTTTTGATTTATTAGAGGGTGCGATCTTATATGGATCTATATTTCTAGTGAGTTGGATAGTGGTATTATTTATATGAAAAATATTAATTATTGACGGAATCCACGTCCCGAATATCAGGAATGACGATACTCCCTTAAGGATGCTTATAAGTTTTGACCGGGTCAAACCCTGCAGGTGAATTTGATTATCCGGCGGTCAAATAAATTAAGCGGAAGAGCTTAAGGAATATCAAGATGCCCATTAAATTAAATTGCCAGTAATTAAATTTAATTGGAGGGTATCGAAAATCTTAACGTGGGGAGAAAATGTAAGCATTTAATAACATGATCTCAATGCAAGAAGATTTTGAGATTATGTGTCAGAGCGCAATTATATTCTTTAGTGGTGTGAACTGTAATTCAGTATTTTGTGAAAATTACAGAAATCGCTGCATGTCTTTCCATAATTATAGAAACCTCTAGAAGGTATCTGTGTTCCACTGGAAGTCTAACTCATAATTAATCTCCAAGTCCCTGCTGTAACTCTATATATATACGGGTAGGCTGAACCAGTTATAGATGATTATATATCATTATTGAGATATTATTTTTGTATTTCAAAGATTTAAATATATCGGGGTTCTACTGGTACAAATTCTCGGAGTATCGTAACCCACACTATATTCAAGGATCGCGTAAGGGAATACAGTAGAAGATCTGACTGGAGTTTCAACTTGGAATCAAGTCGTAATTGAAGATTAGATCTACAAGTGGTATTTTTCTAAATTAACTTTGGTTGCACGAGTTTTAGTTTGATCGTTCTTCGTCAAAATTTTTATCTGGAGCCCGTTTTAGCGTTTACCCGTCCAGTTAA
>JAULJZ010142457.1:0-10552 GCA_032270985.1 Heliamphora pulchella | reverse complement strand
TTTTTTTTTTTTTTTTTTAAGTTCATTTTTAATAAATGTTCACAATTTATTTGATTTGGGGAGATCTAAATCTGAAAAATAAATGGAGAAGCTGGTAGGCCCCAAAAATGAGAATCAATATTTTTTATTTAGTAATTACTGTTACAAAAGATGACAAAATTTGGCAAAAAGTAATTATTTAGTAAAAATACTTATTTCGTCACTAATATTACATATTTTTGTGATAAAATTTATAAGTTGTCATTATATATACTTTTTTGTTACGAACTTTTAATGAAACCCTCTTACAAGTCATTTGTAATTACTAAAAATATTTAGTGATAAAAAATAAATATTTCATGATAATTTCTAATTGTCATTAATTATTATTTTTTTTTGTAGTGAGTGGACCCCAAAAATTGTTGAGGATCCATTTTTTTATTTAGTTAATTTTTAATAAATGTTCACAATTTATTTGATTTGGGGAGATCTAAATTTGAAAAATAAATGGAGAAGATGGTGGGTCCCAAAAAATGTTGAGAACCAATATTCTTGATTTAATAATTTAATAATGTTACAATTATTATTCTTTTATTAAATGTTATCTACTAATTAATTTCAATATAATACAGCGTACACCAATTAATAAATTAATTAGAAAAAATGACATGATCATAACTAATAGAAATATTAGGAAAATGGTAAACCCAAATTTATATGGAATACCGTATTAAAAAGAAATATGAATTTATTAAAATTAATCAAAAATATGAAACTTAACAGAATAAAATAACGTAAAAAAATTTATATAACTGACCTTAATTAATTAAAATAAAAGTTTAATTTGGTCCATTTGATATAAGACTCCCACAATGGATAAGTATTAATGGAATTTAAGTAAAATTTATAACATTAATAGTTGTGAGTTTGCTACACAACATAAATAAGAAATTGGGAACCTTGCTGTGAGGCAAATTACAGTAAGAATGCTGTAATCTTAAATTTTTTTTTTATTTAAAATTATAAAATTTAATTAAAATTATTCATTATATTTAACTCATCGAGTATACAATTCTCATAAGAAATCAGATTAATCAAAAAAAAAAAGACCAAATAATCAAAAAAATTGAGAAAAATACAAAAAAATTACGATAAAAAGACAAAAAAAAAAAAGAAGAAGAAGAGAGAACTATCCCAGACGCTGCCTTAAAGTCTGTACATGACTGTAGCTAGGATTCTGAATCCAGCTCACAAAAAATCATGGAAGATGCATGCATGGTACAAGTGTGACGTATTTAATTAATATATATATGTATTATGTGTTTATAATTTTAAAAAATAATCTAATAACTAGATTAGGAGAATATCAATTATTGTACATCAATATAGTGCCCTCCACTTAAGATTAAGAATAATTATTCAATGCTCTTGGAATAATACTCTATTTAAATCATTAGATGACATATTTTCACATATTGAATAAAATAATAACAAAATAGTGATGGGTTCCATTAAATACACCAATAATTGTAAAGTTAGAGCACCACCTAGACTTACTGTGAACCCTTCTATAAGGCTAATTACAACAGGAGTGTTGTGAAGATAATTATTTTTTATTTAAAATATTAAAATTTAATTAAAATCGTTCATTATGTTAAATTAATCGAGTAGGTAATTCTTACAAAAAAAAATTAAATCAATAAAAAATTGTAACCATATGATGCGTATATATTTATTTGACAGTTTATTCTCAAAATATTATAAGCTAATTAATTTTTTCAAAACAAACATACTATGATTAGATATATAGTAATGCCCTATTGATCTGATTTTTTATAAAAATTATTTATTTAATAAATTAAATATAATAAATAATTCTGATTAAATTTAAAAATTTCAAATAAAAAAAAATTCCCTCATAATACCTCTACAGTGATTTAGCTCACAACAGGATCCCCAACTTCATTTGCATTTTGATTTGATTCAATTTTAAATTAAATTAAGAACCAATTTATTTTGAACAGTTCTAAACATTTAATAACCAAATTTGAACCATAAGTACCATAAAATTGAATCTAACCAAACCAATAACGAGTATAAAATTGGAATCGCAATTCTATAATTAAGTATTTATTGCATGTTTTATGTTTAAAATATGCATTTATTTATTTTTTATTCATTTTTCACTATTATTTCTTGTATTATTTTACTTTATATTTTTTACATTTGTTTCATAAGATTATAAAAAGGTATTTTTGTACTTATAAATTATACCTTATACTTTATCTTTTTATAATTTAATTATTTTTTCGTCAATCATTAATAGTTTAAAAATTATGAGGGTGTTTGGCATTGGTAAAACTTATAACTTATAAATTGTAATTTGTAAGAGAAGTTGTAAGTATTTTGTAAATGTGTTAACTTGTATCTTAAATAGAAAAAAATAATTATAACTTGTAGTAAAAGTTGTGTGCTTGGAGAAAATTGTAACTTATTACTAAAATTAATAGTAAAAAATTAAAAATTTACAGCAAAAACTTTGCCAAACACTCAATATTATGATATTATACAGTTGCAAAGAAAGGAAAAAAAATTATAAAAGAGAAAAATAAAAAAAGATAAGTGACGTAAAATAATTAATATTCTTAAGTCTTAATATAAAGTAAATATAACAAAATTTTTTAAAAAAAAATCGATTTCATATGCTTCTCTAAAAACTTATTCCAAGGTCATAACAAAAGCAATTAATTCTTAATAATTTGGAATGGTAACCAAACAATTAATAAATTCAAACTAAGTTATATAATTGGCCCTGTTTGGGCTAAATTGCAAAAAAAAAAAAATTGTTTATTTCAGTCTTTGATAAAAAAAAATATCTTTTAGCTAAATTTTTTCGTCTCGATGAGATGAATGAAAAAAGCAAAAAACACTAATAAAAAAAAGATAATTTCTTTACTAAAAACGAAAATAAGTAATATTGAATTTGGCTTATTAATTTATTTTAGTTTACTTTTATCTTTTTTGAATTTTTTTTATATGTTAATAAAAAAAATTATTTTTTTACTCGTCTCGATTAGAGAAGTCAAAAAAATATAATAGTTCAACTAAATAATAATTTTTTATAAAAAATAAAAATAAATAAAATAAAATAAATAAATAAACAATTATTCCAAACAAAAACAATATTAATGGATTAGAACCAATTTATTAGTTCCATTAAATTTTTAACACCGAAATAATTTCTCAAATGAGAGCGTGGCCGGCAGAGTCACGTGGTAGGTCCCACGCAATTTTTTCTTAATTCATTTATTTTTGCCTTTCTATTTATTAATTTTTCCCAAAAATATATATAAAATAAGAATAACAAATATATAATGTATAACTAGCGGTAACCCATGCGTTGCACGGAATTTACAAAATAATAAGATCAAATTACATAAAATAATTAATAAATAAAATTATTAAATTTAAAATAAAATATCATATTTAGAGGTAATAATTTGCTCTGCTTCGAGCACTCATGTTCAGTAGTGAACTCACATGATTTTTCTTACTTAGTTAACAAGTAAAATAAGAATATAATTTGCTTGTTATGTTATATATATTTTATTTAGCTCACTTTCAATTATGTTGATTAATTAAACACTTTTTGTATATATAAATTTTGATATTTATTTTTCAGACATAATAATAGTAGAGATTAAAAAATGTTATATTTAATTTTCATTTTACTTATATTTTAAATTAATATTAAAATATTTATAATATTTATATTAAAATATGTCATATTTAAATATGAGAATTTGTCATACGACGTACACTCAGGTCTCGTTTCAGCACGCACAAATTTTCTTGCTCAATAAAAAAGTAAAAATAGAACATAATTAACTTTTGCGCTCTATTTTATCTTGCTTGTTCTCAATTATCTTGACTAATAAATATTTTTTTATATTTTATAGTATGCCATAATTACGATGATAATTTTTCTTATATCGTGCAATCATGTCACGATCTAAGGCTGCATCGATATTTTTTTCTAATAAAAAAATAAAATGATAATAAAATTTATTTTTTTTATTTTATTTTATTCCGCTCGCTTTAAGTTAAATTAACTAATTAAATAATTTTACTTGTATTAATAATACATGGAGTTTATTTTATAAACCTATAATAGTAGGAAATGAAAATATTTTATTCTATTTTTTGTAATTTTCTTAAATTTAGAATTAATGCTTAAATATTTATAATATTTTAAATAAAAGATATCATACTTAAGGACGATAATTTATAACACATTGTGCACTCTTTTCTTGCCCCAACCCCACACAATTTTTTTTGGTCCAATAAAATAAATAAATAAATCTGCTTATTCTGCTCTAATGTTTTCCGCTCACTCTCACGATTATATTAAGTAATTACTTTTTTTGAATATATAAATATATACAAATATTATATATTTCTATATTTTTTGTACAATATTTAAAAGAAAAAATATGTCATACTTAGAGATAATAATTTATCATGCGTCGTGCACTCTTACCCCCATCCAAAGCCCACACCGATTTTTTTGTCCCACTCACTCACGGTTATGTTATCTAATTAAATACATTTTGTATATGTAAATATATAAAAATATTATATATTATGTTTTTTTAATTTAAATTTTAAATTGAAATTTAAATATATCTAATATTATAGATATTAATTTCGTATTATGGATAATAGAAAATAGAATATGGGAGTAAATAGTGGACATTAATTTTGTGCAATTATGATAAATAAAATAAACACATAAATTGTACTTACAAATCATATGAAAATAATGATAAAAGTATATCAAAGTTAGTGCATTTCACACTATATCCTTAATACAAATTTGTCCACCTACGGTATTACGGATGTCTACCTTCCAAGATATAATTATTTGAATTCCATAAAAAAAAATACTGCAATTTGTGAGCCTATCAAACTGAATAATATTTTGTTTTCTCTTTACACGGAGTCAGACACACAGAATCCGACACAATATATGTAATAAAAACTTTATGCTTTCTCTATCATAAAAAAACAAAATAAAAACACAATATATATAGAAGAACATGCAACTATTCATAATAGTCACAAAATGAAAAAAAACACCTAATCATATCAAATAGGTGTCATTTAAAGGACACATCCTTACCATTGTAACTAACCATGACCATCTTCATTCAATTTTTTATTCACTTTAAAATTATTTTTTACCGCATTTTATATCGTATTAATTAGAACATATTCACAAGTGTTATGAATTCTACATACTCAGTTGGTATTAAATCCATTGCACTTGTAAATATAAGATGATTCACTCGTGCAGTGTAAAGTATACATATATATATTTTTTATAATAAAATGCTAAGCATGACTTGTGAGGTCATAAATTAATGACATAATTAACCCTATTATATATAGCTTTTCATCTTATAGAAATATTAGTTGACAATGGAAGTGTGCTTTAAATAAAAGCACATGATGTCTATGAAAAACTCAAACTTAGAATAAGCGTAGGAGGTATTCAATTGAATTTATTTCGAACCAAAATTTATTGAGAGGAGTGGAAGACATTACTAAAATAAATGTTAATTAATTTAATAAAAATGGAGCACGCAAGTTTAAGGTCATACCCACTGATAAATAAGGTCGTATCCATTGATAACGACTGCTTATTGAGAAAAGTAATAGGCACATTTGTTTTTTGGTTTTTTTATTTTTTTTAATAGTTTCGTTCGATAAAAGGGTTAAAGTTTAACTTTTAATTTTTTTTACTTAAAATTCTTTTAGTTTAAAGTCATTTTAAGTTAAGTTTTTTGACTTATTCTCTTTTTGTTTAAAGTCACCTTTACGATTTATCAAACGAACTTTTTACTTATTTAGCTTAACACAATTTTGAGCAAAATGTCTGACTAAAAACTAGATTGCCAAACAATACACACACACACATACACATATATATTCGGGTCAACTTATGCGTATCTCTAGATTTATATCTTATATTATTCGGCAACAAACGTGGCCTAAAAATTTAGCAGTAAAAAAAGATCAAATTTAAACTTTTGGGGACTAATATTTTAATTGATGAAAGTGTAATTCAAATAAACTTTTAGCCCTTAAATTATTTTAAAATTACACCAAATAAATTTCTTATTTATTTATTTATCTTAAAGGTACTTAAAAACAAAATAATCCAATTTAAGCCAAGTCACCAAAATAAGCTTCTAAAAGGGATCCACATTCATCAATTCACGAGAATGGGCATTTGAGTAGTGACCTAAGAAATCGCTATTTCATTCATTCATTCATAATTTCTTGCTGTGCTCACAATGTCTATGTTAAGATCTGTTTGGAATGTCTAAAATATTTGAAAATTTTAATTATTTAGAAAAAGATGACAAAAAATAGATTATTTAGAAAATATGTCGTTATGTTTTGCTTTTTAAGTTACAGTGTTTGTGATAACATCATATTTTTTTGTTTTTATTTTTGACACTGGCCTTATTTGATAATTTGGCTTTGAGTCAGATTTTTTGTTTAAATTCATTTTAAGTGAAATACGTAAAAAAAAAAAATCATTTAGTAAATGTTGGGGAGACTTAAAGCCAAAAGGCAAAAAGATAAAAAAATAAAAGGCAAAAACTTTTAAGTTAGAAAAAACTTATCTTATTTTTAAAATTTATTTTTACATAATTTTATATTTAATATAGATCTTATTTGGTAGATTTCGACAATTTAAAAAATATAATTTTAATAAAAAATGAATGTGAATAATAAAAATTATGTTATTTTTAAAAAAATATATAAAAGTATTTAGAAAAAGATAAAAAGTTATAAACCAATAAACAAGAAGGCAAATAGTCGAGGTTAAGCCACAATACTTAAATTATTTTATGATTTTAGATAAAAACGCAAAAAATAACTTAAAATTAGTTACCAAACGAGGCCAGTAAAGTGAACTTTCTTTATTGAGGATATTATGATTACTTTATTCAAAAATAAATTATTTAAAATGTAAAAAATAAAAAATTTGAAAAAATAAAGGTGAAAGAAGTTCGTTAGCCTTTCTTGGGTCCAAAAAATATTGCTTAAATGTTGGTTTTTTATCAATTTTTTTAAAACTTAATTTGAATCCAAAATAGGGGCTAAGATGGCTCATAATTTTAAAATGGTCTACGTGTCACTCTTTGAACTGTTGGGATACATTTTGACTTTCAGAAGATTAATGTATTCTCTCTCCTCTCTCTCTCTCTCTCCCTCTCTTTAACTTTAATTTTCTTATTTTTATTTAAAACTTTTTCCTTTAAAATATATGTGGAAGAAAGAAATTATACTTTAATTGTCTAGATCATCCCAAATAAAAAGTGAACGGTTGGGATAGTTTTAAATTTTCTGTCACCTTTCTCTATTTTTTTTTTCTTGCTGGTACCAAACTCTATTCTTACTTAGACTCTAAGCTCTCCTAGTCTTTATTTTACTTCTAAACTTTTATCTTATCTACTACACTTTTCTTATTCTCTATTCTCTCACCCTAGAGATCCATTTATTCACATCTTCCTCCTATTATCTCAACCATCTCTTTGATGATTCTAAATACACTACAAAAATTATTAAGTATGCACCTACTAAATATACTCACCTTAAAATTTAAAATTTAGTTTTTACTTTAATACTCAAAATATCTTCATTTATAATATCAGAAACTATAACTTTATATGCCTACTCTAGTAGCCACCACCCACTGTCGCCTCTACCCCTCTTCTCCTCCCTATTACTTCTCTTTCAGTCCCTCATCTCTCGCTATCGCCTCATCCCTGCCATCACCCCCCTCAGTCACATTCATCTCCCCTTTGTCCTCTTTTCTCTCTTATTTTGTTTGTCTTTCACACCCTATTCGCATGCTCCTTCGTGTTCTTTTTGATAGAATTTGTAAATTCATTGGCCATTGAATTCCAGAATTCAATAATTCAATTGCAATATACTCTGAGTTGTATTTCTCTTTTCTCACCTCTACTGTCTGTTTTCCTCTATTCTATCTCTTTTTCTCTTCCTTCTCTCATTCTCTTTCTCTTCCTATCTGAAACTGAATGAGTTGATAGCATATATAGGCATTTCATCATGGAGGGGGTTACAGTGAAATCAATAACACTTCCGTTTGTATCCGCCATCCCTCCTCCCTCTTTCTCCTGTTTTTTTGTCGCCCCATAGATTGTAAGCCCTCAATATTCTTGAAGTTGATCGTGGGCGAGAGAAGGTGTTCAACAGCCTAGCGATTAACTAAAGATTGGTCTTCGGCAATTTAGTGTCGTTTGATTTTTATTTGTTCAGTCATGATAGTTCGATTAATAGAACCCATTCATTCAATTGGGATAACTTGAACGATAATTGGAGGTAGCTATGAGAGTGGAGGAAGAGAGTGTGTAGTCGGGGAAGGGCACGCAAAGAGGAGATGGAAGTGATGGCTAGGAATTCGAGGGGGTGGCAAGGCTGTGGTGGTTGTGTTAAGGAGGCGTTGGGGTGTGATTGGATGGTTTTTGCTGGTGGCTGACAGCGTGTATTCAGTGGTGGTGGATGAAGTTTAAGATTTTAAAAATTAAATGATTATTTTGATAACTTAAACAAGAGATATAATTGTAATTAAAAAATAATTTTATGTGTGTATTTAACAATGTGGTGTGCGTGTATTTAGAATCCCCCATCTACTTAGGAGCTATCTATATAATAAGATAGTTCGTGTATTTAGAGTCCCCCATCTACTTAGTAGCTATCTATATAATAAGATAGTTCTTGGTTTTGAAATGTAATACGGATATAATTAATATACATTTTGACGCAAATGTATTCTTTTTATTTTCTCTTACACTTTATTTTTTCTCTTTTTTCTTTTTATCCCATTGTTCTTTAAATTGTTTCTTGATATTACTAAACTCTTCTATTCTATTCTAACCATATGTTACTCTCTCCTACTCTTCATCCTTTTCTATTCTTTTTTTTCCTCTCATCATTTCAGTTTACCTATTTTATCTCCTATAGTTTTTTTTTTCTATTATATATTCTCTCACCATATAAATCTAGTTACTCATCTTTGGTCTCTTCTATTGCCGCCTCAACCATTTATCAAACAAGATAGAACTTGATTTAACATTTATATAGGTGTCAAAAATTTAACTATTGAAATAAAATAATCTTAATCTTTTATTTTGTTCTCTCTATTCTTTCGTGTTCTTTAATGTAAAAAAAAGTATAAAAACATTCATTCACATTAATTATTCTTTTACTAATTTAACAAAAAAAATATTTGTCTTAAAATTATCATGATTAATTAAAATTAAATAATTAAATACCTTAAAACACGAGGCATAACTAGTCTACTTACGTACTCTTACTAATTTTTTTTCTCTCAATGGGTGTTTAAAATTAATCTTAAGATTATATTATATTACAAAAATTTTTGCGGGTCAAATATTTTATTACAAACAGTTCAATTCGCAAATTGCATTCCAAAAATTATTATTTTATCACACACACACACACACACACAGAGACACACACACACACACACGTATATGAGGAAAGTCAGATATTGATCATGAATAACTGAAGCTCAATAAAGCGTAGTACGACATCACCAGAGCTCCTAGTCATCAATCTTTACCTTAAGTGAGGTTGCTCATGCTTGGCTTGAGTTGGCCGAGCTCTAAAAGAGATGCCCAAGCTTTAGAGGACTACAACTATAAAGTTGCTCATGCGTGACCTGAGCAGGCGAGCTCAGCCTGAGCAGGCCGAGCTCTAGAAGAGGTGGCCGAGCTCTAGAGGATGACAGCTATAAGGTTGTTAATGCTCGGCCTGAACATGTGAGCTCAGCCTAAACAGGTTGAGCTCTAAAAGAGGTGGCCAAGCTCAATGTTAGATATGTGGTTATTTGGGCCCATGATACACTTACCTAGGGCTGACACCTCTGATAAGGTGCTAGTGATAGTTGAACCAATCCTGAAGCCTGAAGTGTCGAGTAGGTTAACCTACCTCCAAACAGGGCCTGAGGGTAAAGGAACAGTCTGACATAGCAAAAGGAACTTGCAGAGAGACATGAGTGGATGATAATAGTGACAAGTCACTATTAGTTAGGTAGTTGTGTTCTAGTCAGAGAAAGAACAACTCGACCTGCTCAGATCAAAACGGGTCATGTATATTTTTCCTATAAATAGCCAACAAACCAGTAAGCATAAGTATGCACTCCGTTATACTAGTAGAAACTTTGTCAATTTAGTCTCTCAACTTCTCTCTCTAAGCGTTGCTCTAATTCAATCGTCGGAGGACCTACCGGTAAAAGTCACCGACTGGTATCTCACCTTTTTTATTGTGTAGGCACACGTGGACGACACCTTGGACTGGCTGGCCAGTGTGGACGGGAGTGTAAATCCATATCTTAATTACAAACAGTTCAATTTTCCAACTTGCATTCCAAAAATTATTATTTTATCTCACTAACACACACAAAGATATATATATATATATATATATATATATATATATATATATATAT
>JAULJZ010142446.1:0-10552 GCA_032270985.1 Heliamphora pulchella | reverse complement strand
AAAAAATACTCCCCATAACAAAAAAGAAAAGAAAAAACTCAATGGAGTGGAACCGCACTAATAATTTTCATACCTTTCACAGTTGCGCCAATAAAGTTTATAAAATCGTCATTGATGGAGGATTTCCAATGAATGCGGTAAACGACAAAGGTGCCATTAGGATGCGCCTAAAGCCTGAACTCTACTTGCACACTCCCCTCTTTTAGTTTTCCATAGGTGTTCGGTTCCTATTCAGATGGCAGATTATTTTGATAAGACAACGTTGTAGTTGGGTTCCTATTCGGTTCCTCTTCCATGAGCCTCCATCGTCTTGAATTTCCCTTCTCCAAGCTTCTAGTGCCTCGGCGATTCTCGAGCGGTGACAACTTTGTAGTTGGGTAGTTTGTGCACTGTTATACGTTATGTGGATGGATAAAAAATTCAAGAATTTTTAGGATATTGGTGATTTACGGGATAGAATATTTGCCTTCTTTTGGAACTTCAATGCCATTGCTTTTAAGGGGATTCCTTTGTTTTGATTAAGAGAGATTGGAGAACAATGTGTTTTATGTAATTTTGCATTTTCCTTAGTTCCTGTCATTTTGGTAGACTTCATGTCCCTTGTTGTACTCTTTTGGCATGTTGCTTATTTGTTTTCTTCACAACTCTCTCTCTCTCTCTCTCTCGTCCTCATCCCTTCCCCCCCCTCTCTCATTAGGTGGTATAGAAGCTGGTAATGCCTTATTCACATGGCTATGCATTTCATGGTGTATAAAGTTCATGATATAATTGGAAATGAGACGTTTTCTTTTTTTACTTGTTTCTTAACATTTTCCCCCTTCCCTATTTTTCAACTAGTCCTTGATTGTCTTTATGCTAAATTGCATATGGTGTATACCTTCGTTTCTTTGCACGCTTTTGTGGCATGTAATTGCCATGTTTTCCAAGTTTTTAGATGTGATTTAATGAGTTTCTATTGATAATATTTGGATTCCATGAATTTTCTTGGTTTCAGTGATTTATTTGGGGCCTGATGTTGATGGGAGACACAATGGAGGTACCCCCCTCCTCTTACCTAGTATTCTATCCCAGATCTTTGGCATGACTACCAAGAAACTTTTTAGCTAAGATGGCCAGCAAGTTCAGTTTTTAGTTTTTCGTGGTACTATTATGAAGGTCCCTGCCAATTTCTCGAAGTCAAGTAGTATCTGTAGTTTTGAATTATCGCTTATCCATTGTGTTAGGTATAGAGTATAGAAGATTCTAATACCTAGGCATGTAGAATCATGTAAGTAGTTTTTATGGAGACTTGTTGGATTATGATGCTTCTGGCTAGATAAACTTTTGGATTGGTGGGACAAGAAAGTCTGCATCTTTAGATTCGTTTGTTTAGGATGATTTTCTTTATTGCTATGCTTTGAGGCTTTGGGGATAAAGGACAGGAGAATCTTTTAGGCTGTGGAAGAAGGGATTGATTTCAAGGATTTATTGTCAGTAATCTTCTAGCCATTTCATGCTGTTTCATGTCTTAAGTAATGCCATTTTGGACTTTCATTTCATAGATGTTGATCTTCTGTAGAGAAGATGTTTCTACACCCCCCTTTACATGTAACTTTCAGTTGGACTGTCATGGAGACTTATTATGCATCATTCGGAGGTCGTGGACTTCAATGATGAGACTTGCCTACTCTGGGAGCATGTTAAAAACCATACGCTCTCAAAGCTTGGCATGCTAGAGGAGGGTGTTATGAATTTTTTAGTGGCAATGAGGTCCCATATGCTACCTCATATTTGTCCTTTTTTCCCCCCTTCCAATGGCTGAGAACCCCTCCTAGGCAAACCCACCCAAGAGAGCATTTGTGTGAGCATGTTGCTTGCGGGTATATATGCTTACTATCTATCCTTCACCCTATATCCTACATGCATGCCTTTCCCTTTGGGATGTTAATGATGTTCCAATGTATGATAGGGCTGAGTTGACATGATGTTAGTGTTTGTATTTTCAGAACTCTCTACTTCCATGCGTGTCTGTCTTTTCCTCAAAGTCTACATGTCAATGTAGCAGTTTATCTAGATTGGGGCACAAATCTGGAGGTCGAATTGTTTTGTAGTGAAGTTTTCTTGTCTTCTTCAATTGATCTCGACAATTTTTTTATTGTGTGCAAACCACCAACCAATCCAACCCAACCCACGTGGGTTGTGTGAGTGAGTGGGTTGAGTTGGGTGGGTTGAGTAAAAAAAATAAGGAGGGTGGGTTGGTTGCTTGTTTATAATTCTTCAACCCGCCATCAATTGAACCCGCCTATAGTATATATTAGTTATTGTATTTCTACATATGACGAATTTCAATCTCATAGACATATTTACATTTATATATATATATATATATATATATACATATATAATTTGAATGATTGATGATATTTTTAGTTAGTTTTTTGCTCAACGTATTAAATATGATTTTTAAAAAAAAATTACAATTGGTTTTTTTATTTTTTAAAAATCAATTTAAGAAAATAATATCAAAGCTTTATAATTCAACCTGCTAAATCGCCTAAATCGTGGATTGAAACCGCTATAAAAACATTACCCAACCCATTGGTTTTAATGATTAGTGGGTTGGCGGTGAATTGAAAAAATAATCATTCGCTGAAGATGGGTTGATTGAAAATTTTTCTTTCACCCGCCCCAGCTCAACCCACGCACACCCCTAGTTTATTATGAGTATAGTTTGATGGATTACCATGTTTGACAGTGCTTTTAGAATGCTGGTGTTGTGTGTGTTTATCATCAATTTTTTTAGGTCTGCAACTCAAATGCATGATACTGAATTTGTTGCATATCTCAATGCCTAATAAGCATGGACACTTCTAAGCAAGTGCATTTACGTGTTTGACACATTTCTAGACCGCCACTTGTTGGATACTCCTTGATATGTATCAGACACACATCCAAACTTGTCCCATTAACTTGTTCTTTAAATTTTTTCTTTATACCCAGACACACTTTAAACACTTGGGGAACACACAAGTCAATTGCTTAGACATAAATGAAACATGTCACAAGGTTAAAGAAAATAACTTCGGAGCCAATGATTAAAATCAAATTGTGATTAAAATCAAATTGGTGGTAATTATACCTATTAATTACTCATCCTTCATGCCTTTTACTTTCGAATTTCTAAAGCCTGGAACTTCTAATTTATTTATAAACAAAGTTTCCTAAAACATATGTTAGGAATTTGTTTTCACATTTCTTATATGTAACATGTGGAAAATGATATCATACTATTTTGATATACTAAAATACTTCTGTACTTATGATGTTAAAAATGGAGAAGTTACTATTTGCATGGTATATACAAAAGTATATATTTATTTGTTTATTTGTCGGTGTCTTCCTGCCATAACCTCTCCTAAATTTTTTTATTGGCCTATCAACGGTGCCGTATCATTTCACCTCCATGTCATGTGTCTATATCTATGCATCTTAAGCTTGATGCATTTGGTCACTTTCTACACTCAGGCAGACACGTGCTTCTTAGCTCAAATAAATGGCTTGTATAAAATTGTGTGGTCTTAATGAATTGTAACATATGCCCCTCAGGTACATGAGATGGCAATGGTTTCAGCTATTCAGGAAGCTCAAAAGGATAACCTTAGAAGTTTTAATGATTATATGATGACCGTGTTGGAGGTTAGTGCGCCAGACTTGGCTCTATAATATCTTTAGTTTGTTTTCGTCTGCATCCTCCTCTTTTTAATTCTTCTTAAGCTAATTGTTTTAGTTACATTGCTAGTTTTAATTAATATGTTCAGATTGCATGGAATGGCATGTGTTCTTCAACTCTTTCCCCATCACAAATGGCTATCTCGATTTTTTTTGGGGATAAATATTGAGGTGCTTTGTTAATTTAAATCAACTGAAGTTCATTCGAAATAACATGATTTTGTTGTTGATCAACTTCTTATCCTTTTCCCCCTCACGTTTCTAGATATAGAAACTACTGAACTAGTGGATCAGTGGCTTGAGTTGTACTTTTTTATTTAATGTATTTTCAGTTCACTTTCATGAAGCTTTCCAAATAATTCTGTTATTCATTCCATACTGAATGCTATAAACATCTTCTTTTGAATTCAATGTTTATGCATCTTATGGACATTCAATGTTTATGAGTTCTTTGCACCTATTGAAGTTTTGTTTTTTTACCTCCATGCATTCCTTTCCTAGAATATTGGATATGAAATTCATCGGGGAGCGTTCCTCACTTAAAACTTAAAACACTTTCTTTCAAGGGAAGGATTGGATAGAGAGCAGTATGATTTATGAACAAACCTCAGCTCTTTGGGGAGTGGTAATATTGTGCAAAAGGGCATTATATTTGAGTGATTTTACAAATCTATGAATCAATTGGTGAAAGCTGGGTATTATATAGCTTGTATCACTAATGGTTGTGTGGGACTCATTGTGGCAGGAGGATTGGAAAAAGGAAAAACGGGACTTCCTTCAAAGCGTGAGCAGAATTTCCACATTACCTAAGACCAATCTGGGTGATTCAAGTCTTGGGGGTACTCGTCCAGGTCAAATTGTGTCTTTGACTTCAAGCCCTCAGGTTTCATCTGGTCAATCTCGGATGGAGCTTGGACCTCTATCTAATAAGCCTGTCCTTGAGAAAAAGGCTGCAGCATATGCTGAAGTTGTTAAGAATCTCAATAATGCAAGAGAGCGTGGGTTACCATTTAAAGTAAGGCTGTCATTCTTTATTTGTCGTTTTGAAGTTCTTTCTGCATCATCTTAAAACATATTCCTTTTTGTCTTTTCCTTCTGTCCTTGGTTCTTCTGCTGAAGCATGTTAGAGATTTGATCAATAATAGCTTACTGCTGAGAGATCTATGGTATCGGCAAATTGATGGTGCCAATTTGGTGGTGGTTGGGAGTCCTAATGCCATTTTTTTTAAATGTTGTACTTTAGATGGATGCTGATTTTTGTTGTACCCTCACTTTTCCTTGATGGTCTCGTGAAATCTTGGTACAGATGTTACTCTGTTAAAGTAGTATACTGTGGGCCTGTTTGTTTCCACTTATTTGCGGTTTATTTAGGTTAAAATTTGAATCCACATGCTTAAGCAGTATACCGTGTTACGATAGTAGTATATACTATGTTAAAGTAGCATACTATGTTAACATGCAGATTTAGCTTAACATAGTATACTACTCTGTTAAAGTAGTATACTATGGGTTACCATTTAAAGTAAGGCTGTCATTCTTTATTTGTTGTTTTGAAGTTCTTACTGCATCATCTTAAAACATATTCCTTTTTGTCTTTTCCTTCTGTCCTTTGTTCTTCTGCTGAAGCTTGTTAGAGGTTTATCAATAATAGCTTACTGGTTAGAGATCTATGGTATGGGCAAATTGATGGTGTCAATTTGGTGGTGGTTGGGAGTCCTAATGCCAGTTTTTTAATGTTGTACTTTAGATGCATGCTGATTTTTGTTGTACCCTCACTTTTCCTTGATGATCTCATGAAATCTTGGTACAGATGTTACTCTGTTAAAGTAGAGTATACTGTGGGCCTGTTTGTTTCCACTTATTTGCGGTTTATTTAGCTTAAAATTTGAATCCACATGTTTAAGCAGTTGACTTCAAAAAGGAAGGGTGTTTGGGCTTACTTGTCAACAATCGGTGCCTATATTTTGGTTGTGATTTGTCAGCTTTTAACTTTTGCTGGATTTTTTTGTTAATTAATCATTCCCCCCCCCCTTCCCCCGCACATCAGCCTGCTACAGCTTTCAAGGGTGCTTATGAGAGTTTGGGGCTTGATGTTTCTGGTGGGAAATCAGTTAGCATGCAGAAGATATGGCACCTCATTCAGGTATGCCTTCAATTTATCTGCTTGCTTTCTGTCCTCCTTACAATTTGCTTATTGCTAGTCCTGAAACTCGTAATTTTGTTAGTCATGGTTCTCTTTATAAGGATTGTAATGTAATTATGTGGATGAATTGAATTATTTGTTAGACACTGATGGGTGAGGGCTCAACTGTTCAATGGAATGTTTCAAAGAAAATGTCTTTAGTAATTGGAGCAAGGCGCCACCTCGAATGGGGGCACGAGAAATATATCATGGATACCATACAAAGCCATCCTGCACAGGTAATAAATTGGTTATCCTAGCATCTAATAATTCATCTCTGCACCGTTTCTGCCTTTGTAACTTGTGATTGTAATATATGATTCTGGTGCTTTCAAATTGTGTGTACTTGTTTATAGCTAAAATGAACTTGCTTGCTGTTTATGCCTTTTGAGATAATTTTTGGGTGCTTGTCCTTGCTATATCATTGTAGGCTGCTCTTGGCGGCGCGGTTGGCAAATTGCAAAGAATACATGCATTTCTTCGGGTCCGTCTGCTGTTCTTTATATTTAACTTCTGTGAACTTGCATGGTTCCAAATTATTTACTCATGTCTTCTGCTGATCATTTATTTCTGTACAGATTCGCTTAAGGGACTATGGGGTTCTAGATTTTGATGCAGGGGATGCTCGTCGGCAGCCTCCTGTTGATACCACCTGGCAGCAGGTTTTTCCTTCTGAGCTTTTTAACTTGGCTTGCATTTGCTCCTTCAAATAGCCTTTGATTGTCTTTTGAACTTTTGTGGTATAAGCTGAATTCCTGATGAACAACTAATGGTTGATATTTAAATTTTATTATGAGATATAAGTGACCGACCTTCCAATATCCTTAATATGTCATACGATTAGTCGATTACTATGGCTATAGAATGCTACAAAATAGATATTCAGTTTTTTATTTGGCTGATTTTTCATTTTTAGCATTTCCTGCATTATATACATGCATGTGCTTGATTTTTTTTTTGTTTCTGGTGGATTTATTATTTTCTATCATATATGCTGAATTCCCCATCAGATTGAAAAAGTTATTTCTGAAGCTGGGTTGTATTCATTATGTGACTTTGAGCAGCGTTACATAGACTCTTCTATTCTTCCCCTTGTGCCCATGTCCACTGGATATTATTTTCCTAAGTCGTTACTTGTACATGAGCCCTTGTAACATTGCTTATGGGTTTTGGGATTTTAACTGCCCACCTCCCACCTCCCACCTCCCACCTCCCTAAACAAAGGGGGAAAGGAGTGGTGAATCCTGTTAAAGTTTCTAAGCACTCCTTGTTAGAATATGAGACAGAATAATGGAAGTGTGTAATCCCTTGTGAGACACGCTATTTTATATTAAAACTTGATGGACTACAATAGCTATTGCGGGCATACCTACAAGATAACATAATTAATACATAATATGTTAACACCCCCTCAAGTTGGAGCATAGATATCAATCATGCCCAACTTGTTACAGATGTATTGAACGCGGTACCCAGGTAAAACTTTAGTGAACAAATCAGCAAGCTGCTCACCAGATCGAACAAAACCAAAGTCGATAGTACCTTTCTTATATTCGTGCCTGATGAAATGATAGTCAATCTCAATATGTTTTGTTTACTCATGAAACACTGGATTGGTAGCAATATAGATAGCAGACTTATTATCATACTACAACTTGATAGGGCCCTTAGGTGGTTCTTCTAACTCAGTGAGAATCTGTCGAACCCACATAATTTCTGACGTTGCCAATGCCATGGATCTATACTCTGCCTCAGCATTTGACCTCGACACTACATCTTGCTTCTTGTTTTTTCACGACACCAGGTTTTCACCAACAAAAACTAAGAATCCTGATGTGGACCTCCTATCAATTGAACATCCTGTTTAGTCTGCATCTGAATAACTCTCAATTCGGAAGTGACCCTGATCACAAAATTGTAGGCCCTTCCCAGGATTAGAATAGAGGTACCGTAGGATACAGACCACTGCATTCCAATGTGGGACTCGAGGATCTGTTATGAACTGACTCACTACACTTACTGGATACGCAATATCTGGTCTGGTCATTATGGTCAGATAATTGAGTTTACCTACCATCCGACGATATTTCTCGGGGTGAGGAAACACATCATCGTCTCCTGGAAGAAACTTTACACTCAGATCCATTGAGGACTCCACACTCTTTGCATTCAGGAGACCTGCGTCCCGCAAAATGTCTACCACATATTTTTTTTTGGGAAATAAATATCCCACTCTTTCCTCTAGTCACCTCGATCCCCAGAAAGTACAGCAAGTGTCTAAGATCTTTAGTTTGGAACGTCGTCTGCAGAAAGGCCTTCAGATCACTAATACCAGTTCTGTCAGCACCAATGATGACAATATCGTCAACATAGACAACCAGAAGAATACATCCTGAAGAGATCCGACGAAAGAACACCGTGTGATATTTTCTTGATTGTTGTAGTCCAAACTGTTGCACCACCATGCTAAACCGGCCAAACCAGGCTCGGGAAAACTGTCTCAAGCCATATAGAGAACAGTGGAGGCGACAGACCATATCAGACCCCCCCTGAGCAACGAAACCGGGAGGTTGCTCCATATAAACTTTCTCTTGAAGATCGTCATGGAAAAAAGCATTCTTAACATCCAACTGATGAAGCGGCTTGTCCCGGGCCACGGCGAGAAAGGAAAAGACGAATAGAAGTCATCTTGGAGACCGGGGAGAAGGTCTAAAAATAGTCGATTCTATAGGTTTGGGCATACCCTTTTGCAACAAGCCGAGCTTTCAGGCAAGCTAAAAAATCATCAAAATTAACCTTAACTGTGTAGACCCACTTGCAGCAAACTGCTTTCTTCCCTGATGGAAGAGGAACAAGTTCCCAAGTGGCATTATTATTAAGGGCAGCCATTTCTTTCACCATAGCACCGCGCCAACCTGAATGGGACAGAGCATCTGAAACACTATGTGGCACACCAGTAGTATTAACAGTGGAAATAACAACAAGTAACGACCCAGACAAGCCCTTATAGAAGTCAACATAAAGCGGGCGATCCCGACAATTGCAATGGGGTCGACGAATAGCGATAGGAGGCTCACTTACCAGTGGGGCAAAAGGATCAACCAACGGGAGAACTAACCCAGCAGGAGGTGGATCAGGCGAGGGTGGTGCTGCAAGAGGTGGCACTGGGGGCGGCGAAGGAGAGATAGCAGGAACTTCAGTAGAGACACGATAAACATGAAGGTCATCAGATGGTGGAGAGTGAGGGGACTCACGATCAAGAGAAGAAACAGTAGGGGACGCAGAGTAGAAGGGAGTGGACTCAAGGAAGGTAACGTCCCGAGACACAACAAATCGACGTAACTCTAGACAGTAGCACCGATACCCCTTCTGGGAGTGGGGATAACTAAGAAAGACACATTTCAAGGCACGAGTATCGAGCTTGGTCACCTGCGGTCGGGTGTCACGCACATAACACATACAACCAAAGATTTTAAGAGGTAGGGAGTACACAAGCGAAGTAGGAATCAAAACCGACATCGGGGAAACACTCCCCAATACATTGGAAGGCATGGGATTAATAAGATAACATGCCGTGAGAACGGCCTCGGTCCAAAAATGATGTGGGACATGCATATGGAACAGAAGAGCGTGGGCAGTCTCTAAAAGATGTCTATTCTTGCATTTCGCCACACCATTCTGTTCGGGGGTATCAGAACATGACGTTTGATGAGAAATATCATAATCCACCATAAATTCCCTTATAGCAGTAGACATATACCCCCCATATTTTTTGTCACTACGCAGAACCCGGACACGTGCTAAATTCATTTTTCACTCTCATACAAAAGGAAGAAAACACAGAGAACACTTCGGACTTATTCTTTAGTAAATAAAGGAAAGCTGTACGGGAGTAATCATCAACAAAACTCACAAAATAACGAAATCCAAACATAAAGGTGACCGAACAAGGTCCACATACATCAGAATGAACCAAATGAAACAGAACAGAAGCCCTTGTAGTGACTCGAGATTGAAAAGGCATACGCAAGTGCTTGGCAAAGCGACACGACTCACACTCAACAGAAGACACAGAATTCAAACTAGGACAAAGAATTTTAAAACATGACAAACCAGGATACCCAAGACGACAATCGAAATCAAGAGCTGAAGAAGACAAAACAAAATACGCCTGAGCAGAAACAGTATCCAGCAAGTACAACCTTCTCGAGACCCATCCTCTACTAATAGTCTTCGTCGTAAGATCCTGAAAAACACAATGATCAGAGAAGAATGTCACTGAATAGCCCAAAGCAGTAGTAATCTGACTAATAGATAACAGATTAAATGGGTTATTAGGGGTATGCAGGAAATTATGTAAAGGAAGATCAGGATTAAGCGTCGCGACACCACAATCCTCAATTGCTAAAGATGATCCATTGGCAACCAAAACCCCAGTGTGGCCAAGTGTCAACTGATAATCTGAAAGATTACCTGAGGATCCGGCCATATGAGCAGAGGCTCCAGAATCAATGGCCCAGGTGTGTGGAGTGGCCACACATGCAGTAGGATTACCTCCGAAAGTTGCCGCTAGTAACTCAGAAGCTATTGGGAATGTATACTGAAAAGTCATACTTTTTATGTATTTTATTCTAGATCCCTGGCATATTAATGAGAAACACT
>JAULJZ010142435.1:0-10552 GCA_032270985.1 Heliamphora pulchella | reverse complement strand
CTAACAAAGAACGAAGAATCTTGATCACAACAATGAACGTTTAGAACCTGATGAAGAATTAACCACTAAGTCACAATAGATCACATGACTAGGTATTTACTACAACCATACCTTTTATCATGTTTGTTTTACCCTAGAATGACCAACCGCCTGAGAAAACGATCTAGTTATTGTAAAAGACATTCAAACCCGATATTCTAGCGCGTCAAGAACATACGGTAGAGGTCAAGAGGAACGGAGCAACCTTTGGAAAGACTAGAGAGAAAGTGGAAGTATATGATTACAGACTTCGTCATCAGGATTATCAAGATCACCTCAAAGATCAGTAACTCTTTAGTTAAGCAATTCAAGGATTGGGTGCCAAGGAGTTTGTGGAAACAGTGAGTACCATTGACGCTAAAAATTGTTTGAGGGGTGAAGTGCACATTTTAGACAAACCAAGCTGTTCACGTGGTAGCTTCTTAAAGCATCAGTTTGTATTCGTTTGGCATCTAAACTGTGTAACTCTTATGGGGTGGTATTCGGTTTTCGTTATGGTATCGATGTGAGTCGCAAGGAAGTTGCTTTCGAAAACCTTTTGTGATGTGACCCGTCAAAACAAGTTTGTTTAGATTGGTGAGTAGATGTTGCTAGTATAGAGAAGGAATTTTCTTATAGGAGCGTGTAAACTCTATGTACGAGAAGTTGAAGGGTGATATAATTCTCTTGTATTTGGTAGAATTGTGTAGCAACTTAATGTGAGTACGTAGAAGGAATAAGTGTTTGGATGAGAAGAGTGGAAGCGTAAGTAAGATTATACGAATTCATGGGTGTGATTTTTGTAAATGACCTTGAGAGTATTGAGTGTCTTGATAAAATGTGGGTAAGATAAAGTAATTAAAGTGCGAAACTGGTTCTTGGTTCGATTGTGTGGTAGAAAATGTGTGAAGGGATTGAGTGATGATGATAAGAGACCTTATAGTCAGGAGTTAATACTGTTCAGTTAAAGGATTGTAGGGTGGATGGTACGTACGTGAAGGAAATATGTGACGAGTTTGTGATTGGATTCATATGGGTAAGCATATACCTGGGAAGCATTTAGTCTGTGTAGTATGTTTAGCCCTAGTGACTCATTAAGTTCAAGCAACGGTATTAGTCTTGATGGTCGTAAGGTTAGAGTAGTCCAATGCAAAGTGGTGATGTGATTTCGAGTTAATAGTCGTTAGTCGATCGAAAAATTGTCTTCGAGGTACGTTTGAATATGGAAATGAGCTGGTTTTCGGTAGAGTGACAGTCTTTCCAGACAGAAGTAGTGTCACGCCCCAAACACCAGGGTCACGCGAAAGCCCACTAAAACACCCATTTAGGAAAAATAGGTTTTACAGTTGGAAATCAAAATACAGCAGGAAGATAAAATATTTTCCAAGTTCAACTCTCATAAATGATAAACATGCATTCTCATACATGAATAAGTATATCGCCCAAAGGCGTACAAACCAGACTTCACTGGCATTACATGTAGAAGTACATGTTTCAAGAAGGAAAAACTACAGCAAGCCTTCCATCACATCTGCAACCAGGTTAACTCCACGTGCTCACCTGAAAAGGATTTTACAGCAAAAATCTCACACCGTGAGCAGAAGCCCAATAGAAAAATAGACTGTAAAGCTGAAATATAGGTCATGCAATCATATGGTGGGAGCTAACTCGACCACAAAAGCCAAACAAGTTTTTATCTCAAAAGCCACAAGTTTTCCATCATAAAAACTTCACATTTTTCATCCTTGAAACCATGCATATAATCCTGACAGATATCATGCCACAGTTAAGGGAAAGCAGTAAAACACAGCATTCTCCACCCGGTAATACACAGCCGAGGAGACACGATAAAATGTAATCCTATGTACCGACTCTGCCACACTAACAAAGGTAACAACTGTAGACTCTTGTCCATTACTCTACAGTCGCGTAGGGTCCAATAAGTAATGACAAGTTCTATACGGAGTCAAAACAACGATGCCATTAACGGAGGCAACCGACAAATACTTAATTTACGGGACCAGAGCCCGAAAAAACTAAGCACCCACACGACTCAATTTATGGGGACTAACCCGAAGGAACTGAGTACCTACGCTGCGCACGTTTTTGGACTTGCACCGAGGAGCAATGGAAGCCCAACTCAACAAACCCACTGTCACGGTACATCTATGGATAAACATTTCAAAACCAACTTACAAAATAAATATACAACACATGTATATATCAGGGATCCAATCCATGAACCATGGAGATCAAACAAAACATGTAAAAAAATATATATATTTTCATCAAAACGTTTTAGAAGTTGAGACTCAACCCCACTGGCTAGCTCCAAACCTCTAACAAAACACGTTTTCTTCTCACCAACAACCCGTTTCCAAACCTCTTTTGAAAACCATTGATGTTCACACATCCGAAAAGCGAGATCTCATAAATCCATCGCTTTAAAACCACCCGAAGGAAGCCAAAACCATTGGAAACAACACCCAAGCCCCATCACAAGACTCCAGTCGACTGGCCCAAGCCCCCAGTCGACTGAAAAACTCTCTAGAAAAAAGAGAACCAAAACAAAAGGAACTTCAGTCGACTGACCTCCCAAGTCCAGTCGACTAAACCCACCGAAAGATGATCCAGTCGACTGAACTTATGGGTTCAGTCGACTGAACCAGCCCAGAAACAATTTTGAGCTACGGGTTGTGTTTGTTTTTGTTTCTAAACCTCACATCAAACCTCTAAATTCCTAATTTTGATACCCACAAGGATATGTAAGCTCAAGCTTACCATAAAGCCGCAAAGAAACCCTCAAAACATAATTTCATCCACCTGAAACGCCGAAAAATAGTTTTTAACCCAAAAACCCATCTCGAACATAAATAACTTTTCATGCATTTTAAATGGTAGAAACACATAGGATTACATGTAGTACCCTCTAATAGTTATACAGTCTAGGATCCTACCTCGGTGAGTTAAAAACTCGACGCCTTGATCCACGTGCAAAATCGAGCTTCGTCGGAATAAAATTTCATCCGGATGAAAGCGTAGACCACGAAGCCGATACTAAGGATCAGCAGTTGATTTGTCAAAAACCAAGTCCCGGGACCCCAAAAAGTTAGAGAGAAGGCAAAGAGAAAATTGGAGAAAACTTAGGAGTTAAGTTTTGAAAATATCTAACTCCAGATATTTATAGGCCTCCAAAATATCTTCTTTTTTTTAATTTTCGAAATTCGTACGACAACTCCCTACAACCCCGGGAACCAACCTCGCATGCTTATTTAAGCGTAAACATGCATCAAAATGAATAAATCATACATCGAACAAAATATATGCAAAAACACATCAAACATATATAAGTCTCCAAAAGAGACGGGTCCAGGTCTCACAACTCTCCCCCCTTAAAGAATTTTGCCCCCGAAATTCACTACAAGATCACAAAGGAAAAAAGCTCCGGGTATCTCGCACGCATCCCCGACTCCAGCTCCCATGTAGCTTCTTCAATCCCGTGATAAAGCCGCGAGACCTTGACATAAGCAATCATTCTGCCAAGCAACTCTTGCTCCTTTGTATTAAGAATTTTCACCGGACGCTCCTCATAAGTGGCATCTGCATCAACCCGTAACTCGGCCCAATCTAGCACATGTGAAGGATCAGGCTCGTACCTCCGTAGCATAAAAATGTGAAACACGTTGTGAACAGATGCTAACTGAAGTGGCAGCGCCAAGCGGTAAGCAACTTCTCTAACTCTGTCAAGAATCTCAAAAGGTCCAATAAAGCGTGGTGATAGCTTCCCGTTGCAACTAAACCTCATCAAACCCTTACGTGGCGAGACCTTCAGAAACACGTGATCCCCTACTGCAAACTCCAAAGGTCTTCTCCTCTGATCTGCATAACTCTTCTGGCGGCTCTGAGCTGTTTGAAGTCGCTGGCGAATCACTACGATCTTCTCCGTCGTCTCTCGCACTATGTCTGATCCCAAAACTGTGGTCTCCCCCACATTGGTCCAGCACACTGGTGACCTACACGGTCTACCATACAGAGCCTCATACGGTGCCATCCCAATACTGGATTAATAGCTGTTGTTGTATACAAACTCTACTAACGGTAGATGATCCTCCTAAGAACCTCTGAAATCAAGTACACATGATCTCAACATGTCCTCAAGAATCTGTATAGTCCTCTCAGACTAGCCATCTGTTTGGGGGTGAAAAGCAATACTGAACATCCAGTTCATCCCCAAAGCCTCCTGAAGACTCTGCCAAAAGCGCGATGTAAAGGGGAGTCTCGGTCAGAAACAATGACACTGGCACTCCATGCAAGCAGACTATTTCTCTGACATACAAACGACTCAGTCAATCCACCAAATCCTTCACGCGGATGGGGAGAAAGTGTGCAGACTTCGTCAACCTATCAACCACAACCCAAACGGCGTTGTGTCCCCTAAATGAACGAGGAAATCCTGACACAAAGTCTATCGTGACGTTCTCCCACTTCCATTCGAATATCGATAACAGCTGTAACAATCCTCTCAGTTTCTGGTGCTCCGTCTTTACCTGCTGACAGGTAAGGCACCGAGAAACAAACTGAAGCACGTCCTTCTTCATCCTTGTCCAATAGAACTGGCGAAGCAAATCATGGTACATCTTCGTGCCTCCAGGATGCACTGCAACGCGAGAATGATGACACTCATGTAGTAGATCAGCTCGGCATAAATCTGGTACAAACAACCTCCCGGCCAATCTCAGACTCTGGTCTGAACCCACAACCCATCCCACTGTATCCTCCTCACTAGCAACACGATCTCGTATCATCTGAGCTTCCTGATCCGACTGCTGGACCACTAACACTCATGCAATCAATGCTGGTCGTGAAATTATAGAGAAAAAGCGGCACCCATCGCTGTCTCCCCGAGACACAGATCAAACTCCCCAACCTCTCCAAGCATGTCCCACTCACGTATGGCCACAGAAGCTAACAACCTATGAGATCTCCAACTGAGCGTGTTTGCCACAACATTGGCCTTCCCTGGATGGTACTACAAGTCAAAATCATAATCCTTCAATAACTCCATCCATCGTCATTGGCGCAAGTTCAGGTCCTTCTGCGAAAACAAGTATTTTAAGCTCTTGTGATCGGAGAAAATCTCGAAGTGCTCACCATAAAGATAGTGACGCCATGTCTTCAAGGAAAAAACCACGACAGCCAACTCCAGATCGTGTGTCGGGTAGTTCTTCTCATGGATCTTCAGCTGCCGAGAACTGTAAGCTACAACCTTCTCCACCTGCATCAAAACACAGCCAAGTCCGTCGTGTGAGGCATCACAATACACTGTATACCCCAAGCCTCGCTCTGGGATAATCAACACTAGCACGCTAGTCAACCTCGTCTTCAGCTCCTGGAACGCTGACTCACAGGATTCACTCCAAACAAGCATAACTCTCTTCCGCGTCAGACGCGTCTTCGGTGCAGCAAGTCTCGCAAAATCCTTCATGAACCGTCGGTAGTAGCCTGCCAAACCCAAAAAACTATGGATCTCAAAGATGCTCTTCGGTCGCTCCCAACCTGTCACAGCATCTGTCTTCGACGAATCTACTGCTACTCCATCTTTGGACACTACGTGTCTAAGAAACCTCACCTCATACATCCAAAACTCGCACTTCTCACACTTGGCGTATAAGCGGTGCTCTCTCAAAGTCTGTAGGACAATGCGCAGATGGTCCTCATGCACCTCCCTAGTAGGTGAGTAGATGAGAATATCATCCACAAACACTACCACAAAGTTGTCCAAGTACGGATGAAAGATGCGGTTCATCAGACCCATAAATGTTGCTGGTGCGTTCGTCAGACCGAACGACATGACCAAAAATTCATAGTGACCATAGCGAGTTTGGAAGGCGGTCTTCGCTATGTCCTCGTCCCTAATACGCAACTGGTGGTATCTTGATCTCAAATCTATCTTCGAAAAGAAGCTAGACCCCTTCAACTGATCAAACAAATCATCTATCCTCGGCATGGGATACTTGTTCTTCGCTGTTATCTGATTCAGTTTCGAGTAGTCGGTACACAATCGTAAGAATTCATCCTTCTTCTTGGCAAAAATAGCAAGAGCTCCCCACGATGAAGTACTCGAGCGTATGAACCCCCTATCCAATAACTCCTAAAGCTGTACCTTGAGCTCACGCAGCTCAGCGGGTGTAAACCGATAAGACGGCATAGATATGGGAGTAGCCCCTGGAATCAACTCAATAGAGAACTCTACCTCACGGCTCGGTGGCAACTCAAACAGATCGTCTGGGAAAACATCAGAATAGTCACAGACCACCAGAGGTAACTCTCCTCGAACCCTAACCTCATCATCCAACATGAGAGCTGCAAAGTGAGAACCCAGGTTGCCGTGGTTCCGCACAGCACCGGGCAAAGTTACCAAACCCCTCACCCCAGTCGCCCACGAAACAAAAATAATCTCCTACTAGTGTACAGATCGTTACCCTTCGTCGATCGCAATCGATAAAGCCACGATAGGTGGTCAGCCAATCCATCCCTAGGATGACATCAAACGTGATTATGTCTAGAATGATAAATTCAAACTCTAAACAAAGGCCGACAACCTCCAACACAGGATCTACACACAAAACTCACCGTCACACTCCCACTGACTGGGGTATCCACACTCAAAGCACTACCCAACAAGTCTGTTTTCAACCCCAAAGTAGATGCAAAAGCTTATGATATAAACGAATGTGATGCTCCAGTGTCGATGAGAAAACTGGCCCATGATCTATAGACTAGAAGAGTACCTCGGATCATGGAGGTGGTAGCAGCAGCATCGGGCACGATTGGTGCTCTGGATGAACGGGGATCTTCTAAAATATAAGCTCTAGCCTATCCGTTGTGGCCCTGAACCGTAGACTGTCTGCCTGACTGCACTGAAGCACCCCCTTTTGCCAATCTGGATGACTGTCGTCCCTGGGCGGCTGGTGTAACAGATGCTCCAGCTGTGCTCCGCATATTCCCTCTTCTGGGGCAATCCCTACGGATGTGCCCAGACTAGCCACACTCATAACATACCACTGGCCCTCTTCCCTGAGCCTCCGACTGCGACTGTGCCTGAACAAGCGTTGGACTTCGTCACTCTGCCGCACGATGTCCTGGTCGCTGGCATCTATGACAAAGCGCCCTCTGATCCGACCGTCCCGTTGAAACCACGGGAGGTGAAGAGGCAGAAGACGATGGCGGATACGACCCCACTGGATGCGAACTCAGGCCAGATGTCCGTCAGCGCTTGCTCTCCCTACGCCCCTGGGACTGTACGCGTTCCCCTCCTTGCTGACCCCTATTGTCTCTGTCTCAGCGCGTCTCATTCAGTGTGTCCTCCACTTTCATGGCCATCTGTACCAACTCAGTATAGACCTACATCTGGAATGCCGCCGCTCTGTCCCTAATAGCGGGCCTTAAACCCCTTTCAAATATGTTCGCATTGAACTCATCAGTAGGTATGATCTCCTGTGCGAACCAAGACAAGTTGGTAAACTCAGCCTCATACTCAACAACTGACATACTCCCCTGAGTTAGAAATAGAAAATCCTCTCCGTAGCGATCCCTCAGTGTCGCTGGAAAGTATTCCTCCAGAAATACTTTCGTGAATGCCTCCCAAGTGCCAGTAACAGTAGTCCTGGTGAACTTTCACCACATGTGCGCACTCCCCCTCAGTTGGAAGGTAGCAAAAGTAACCCTCAGATCATCCTCCTCAATCTGAAGCGTATCTAGGATCCTGGTGACCAACTCTAGCCATTCAGTGGCTACTGTGGGGTTGGGATTCCCAGAAAAGGTAGGAGGGTCCAAACGGCAAAAATCGCGCATTGCGACCGTCGCCCTCAGCTCCGGTATACCCTCCCTGCCCCTAGTGGCCTCAGCCAGTTGCCGGATGGAGCCGGCCATCTCACACAACAGATCTCCCTCGCCAACAGGTCTGTGGAGTGCATTAGCATCCCCAACGTCTGGGACTGGAATGTCCTTTTAGCCAGAACCACGGCCTCGGCCTCGACCACGGCCTCGTCCTCCCCGTGTGGACATCACTCTATACGAAAGCAACATAACAAGGTAAACTTCTTACAACATGTTATTACTAACGGAAAAGACAGATAAGCATGCTAACACATAGCCACTTAATATCATGTCATCACATCTCACATACCGAGGAGAACCAACAAGAATGACTCATCACTCTAAACCACCTACTTAGATTCCTAGCTAGAAATCATGTTCGCTAAATGCGTCTCTAACACCGCTCCCAAGTTTGTTAATCCAGATGCCCAAAGGCAAGACTAATCAATCCTAAGGTCCAACCTCCATATACACGTATACATCACAAGCTATCATGCTGATGTTAGGAAAACGTTGTAACACTGCAATCAAGCACACATACATCCTCACAAGGTGATGTACCCTCTTTCCCATGGCTCATAGGTATTCGAACCCAGAGCTGTGATACCAAGTTGTCACGCCCCAAACACAGGGTCACGCGAATGCCCACCAAAACACCCATTTAGGAAAAATAGGTTTTACAATTGGAAATCAAAATACAGCAGAATGATAAAAGATTTCCTAAGTTCAACTCTCATAATCGATAAACATGCATTCTCATACATGAATAAGTATATCGCCCAAAGGCGTACAAACCAACCTTCACAGGCATCACATGTAGAAGTACATGTCTCAAAAAGGAAAAACTACACCAAGTTTTCCATCACCTCTGCAACTAGGTCAATTCCACGTGCTCACCTGAAAAAGATTTTACAGCAAAAATTCCACACCGTGAGCTAAAGCCCAATAGAAAAATAAACTGTAAAGATGAAATACAGGTCATGCAATCATCTGGTGGAGGGTAACTCGACCACAAAAGCCAAACAGATTTTACTCTCAAAAGCCACAAGTTTTCTATCCTGTAAACTTCACATTTTCCATCCTTGAAACCATGCATATAATCCTGACAGATATCATGCCACAGTTAAGGGAAAGCAGTAAAACATAGCATTCTCCACCCGGTGATACACAGCCGAGGAGACACGATAAAATGTAATCCTATGTACCGGCTCTACCACACTGACAAAGGTAACAACTGTAGACTCTTGTCCATTACTCTACAGTCACGTAGGGTCTAATAAGTAATGACAAGTTCTATACGGAGTCACGACAACGACACCATTAACAGAGGCAACCGACAAATACTTAATTTACGAGACCAGAGCCCGAGGGAACTAAGCACCCACACAACTCAATTTACAGGGACTAACCCGAAGGAACTGAGTACCTACGCTGCGCACATTTTTGGACTTGCAACGAGGAGCAATGGAAGCCCAACTCAACAAATCCACTGTCACGGTACATCTATGGATGAACATTTTAAAACCAACTCACAAAATAAATATACAACACATGTATATATCAGGGATCCAACCCATGAACCATGGAGATCAAACAAAACATGTAAAAAAACATATTTTCATCAAAACGTTTTAGAAGTTGAGACTCAACCCCACTGGCTAGCTGCAAACCTCTAACAAAACACGTTTTCTTCTCACCAACAACCTGTTTCCAAACCTCTTTTGAAAACCATGGATGTTCACACATCTAAAAAGCGAGATCTCATAAATCCATCGCTTTATAACCACCCGAAGGAAGCCAAAACCATTGGAAACAACACCCAAACCCCGTCACAGGACTCTAGTCGACTAGCCCAAGCCCCCAGTCGACTGAAAAAGTCTCTGAAAAAAAGAGAACCAAAATAGAAGGAACTTCAGTCGACTGGCCTCCCAAGTCCAGTCAACTGAACCCATCAAAAGATGATCTAGTCGACTGAACTTATGGGTCCAGTCGACTGAACCAGCCCAGAAACTGTTTTGAGCTACGGGTTGTGTTTGTTTTTGCTTTCAATCCTCACATCAAACCTCCAAACTCCTAATTTTGATACCCACAAGGACATGTAAGCTCAAGCTTACCATAAAGCCGCAAAGAAACCCTCATAACATAATTTTATCCACCCGAAACGTCAAAAAATGGTTTTTAACCCAAAATTCCATCTCGAACATAAATCACTTTTCATGCATTTTTAAACGGTAAAAACACGTAGGATTATATATATTACCCTCTAGCAGTTATACAGTCTAGGATCCTACCTCGGTGAGTTAAAAACTCGACGTCTCGATCCCCGTGCAAAATCAAGCTTCGTCGAAATAGAATTCTGTCTGGATGAAAGCGTAGACCACGATGTCGATACTAAGGATCAATAGTTGGTTTGTCAAAAACCAAGCCACGGGCCCCCGAGAAGTCAGAGAGACGGCAGAGAGAAAATTGGAGGAAACTTAGGAGTTAAGTTTTGAAAATATATTTTGAAAATATCTAACTCCAGATATTTATACGCCTCCAAAAAAAAATTTTCTTTTGAATTTTCAAAATTCGCACGACAACTCCCTACAACCCCAGGAACCAACCCCACATGCTTATTTAAACGTAAACATGCATCAAAACGAATAAATCATAC
>JAULJZ010142413.1:0-10553 GCA_032270985.1 Heliamphora pulchella | reverse complement strand
ATAAAATTTATATTAAATATAAAATTATGTGAAAATTAAAAAAAAAACTATAACGACTCCATTTTGGTTTAAAAGATTTTAACAAAACGATTTTTTTCTTTTCTTTGACTTAAAATGACCTAAAATTACTTATCAACAAAAGCCTAGTAAACCAAAAGTGCTATTCTTAAAAGTTACTTTATCAAATAACAACGTATGTTCAACTTAAATTAGCTTTTTAATCTAATTTAACTTTTTAACTAAAACAAAAAAAAAGCAAAAAAAAAGTTTTAAACTAGTTGTCTTGCTCTAAAATATATTCCAAACACAAACTATCTTTATTATATTTGATGCACTTTTAGATCAATAATTCATTTTCCACATTCATATATATATATAAGCACTTTCTTACCCATCTCCCCATCATCACTCATCATTTCCTCTCTCTGTTTCCAAATATACCCATCTTCACCCCTCTCTCTCTCTCTCTCTCTCTCTCTCTCTAATGGCTGATGTTCAAGAAGCACAGGGCATTAAGCTATTCGGAGCAACAATTGCGGTGCAAGTTAGACAACAACCGAAAGAGGAGCAAATTAGCAACTCCGATCATCCAACAATTACACTAGAAAAGAGGCCCGACAAGATCATACCATGCCCCAGGTGCAAAAGCATGGACACCAAGTTCTGTTACTTCAACAACTACAACGTTAATCAACCCAGACACTTCTGCAAGGGCTGCCAGCGGTATTGGACGGCCGGCGGCGCCCTCCGCAACGTCCCCATCGGAGCCGGTCGCCGAAAGACCACCAAGCCGCCGTGCCGGGGGCTCGCCGGGTTCTCGGAAAGTTGCTTCTACGATGCGTCTGGGGTGATGGGAGTGCAACAGCTTGAGTTTAATGGGGTGGTGGAGGAGTGGCGGTTGGCGGCGCAAGGCGGTTTCCACCATGCTTTTCCGGCGAAGAGGCGGAGGAGCACATCAAGTGGTCAAAGTTGTTGATCTTTCTTCTTCTTCTTCATCTTCATCTTCTTTGTCTTCTAGTCCAATAATTGAAAAATGATTAAAAGAATATAAAACAGGTGTAGTGATCTAAATTAAATGGTGGTGTATATATACATGTTGTCTTTCTTAATTAATAATTGGTCAATGATTTATATATGTAGTTATATGTCTGAATCCATTAGATCCAGTTTTGAGAAAATCTCATCCATAAAAAGAGAATTCCAAAAATAAGATTTAGAAAAAGTTCCAAAATTAAAAATGAATGGACCAAATTCACATTTATGGTTGGGGCCACAAATTCAAGTAAATTAGTTCTATTCATTTTAAATTATGACATTATTTTTAGGTAATTTTTTTTGGATTTGTACAGTGGTATTTAGTATTACTGAAACTAGTAGTTTGTAGATTATAACTTATAACAGAAACTGTGAGTATTTGGTAAAAATTTTGACTTGTAGCTGAAATAAAAAAAATATATTTATAAGTTGTAGCTTAAGTTGTGAGTGTTTGAAAAAATTTATAATTTATAATTAAAATTAGTAGTAAAAAACTAAAAATTACTAAGCAGTAGTGTTGTGAAACACACCCAAAAATAAAACTCCTATTCATGCAGAAATTAAAAAAACACAAACAAATCAAAACTCATACATGCAGGAATAAAATATATATGCTTCTATTTTGCTACGTCATTGCCATATGTTTCATTTGGGGCTCTAAGCAGTACCTAAAATGCGTCCTTACAAATCTTTACACATCAATTTTTGAAAAGATCATTACAAAGTTCAAATTGAGAAAAAGAAATCTCGTTACTTTACATTTCAATAATATATATCTTTCCATCCAAACAACTTGAAAAATTTGAGATTCAAGTGATTTTTTCATTTTTTGCTTTTTTTCTTTTTGTCAAATCTAGACAAATACTTTTTAGGAAGGATGATCGTAAAATTTGACAAATTAAATAAATAACAAAAAAAACATAGAAATTATTCACCAAATAAACTAACATATAAAATTCTCAAATAAAAAGTCTTTAACAATAAGTAAACCAACACATTACAGTTAATTATGATTTGAAAAACATCACTGATTATTAAATTCTTTCTAAGTAAAAACGTAAATCAAGAGATTGATAGAATTAGAAACTTACATTGCTCGGAATTTGGCATAGGCAAATTCCGACGAGCGGTGTTAAGTGATAGTACAAAGATCTTTTGCCGTATCTTAAAACTTTAGAACTTCGTTAGAAGAAATTTAAAATTTGAAAAATTAAACAAAAGAAGGAAATAAATTTTATTGCTAAAGAAAAAATAAAAATGAGTACAAAGCGGGAATGAAAATTGAAATACGAAGGCTGAAAAGTAAAAATAAATAAGCTGTTGTCGGTTGATGTATGTCTTTACAATGCATACATTATTCCTATTTGCAGAAAATCTCTACAAATAACTACTTATAACTACTTTATACAAAAATTATTTTTATGATGTCAAGTGTCATTAGTGTAACTTTTTCTCACCGTTATGATATTATCTTTGATTGTCACTTATTATCTTTAAGAATACTCCGTATGGGTAATTTTAATATAAAATTATTTTTCATCAAGCTTTGATAAAAAATGACAAGCCATTTGAATAAAAAATAATACCTTTGATAAAAAATATAAATTATGGTATAAACACTATCAAAATGATAAAAATTGTTCTACATTAATATGCATTATAAATGAGCATTCTTAACCTTTCATTAGGATATGACATATATTGCAGTGCTCAGATAAAAAAAATATATATTTCAGACTTTTAAATTCTTTTAAGCGACAACCTATTTAGCATTCTTTGTTCCTAGCAAATTTTTTTAAAAATAAAATAAAATAAAAGTTAGTTATCAATCAAGTCTAAATTTTAAATACGCCAATAAAATCAATTCTTTCGATTATTTTTTTTCATATTTAGTGAACTTGAAATTTTTTAGTTATTTTTAAATTTTTTAATTTATCTCCATAAATAATTTTGATCAAAAATTTTAAAAATTAATATAAACCAAATATGGCAAAATTATCTGATACTAAAAGCCCCATACATATAATAAAAAACAACATCAATAGATTGAGTGAATACATGATCAATAAATAACTCATATTAATGCTTGATTTTTGCCAATGTAATAAAAAAGAAAGAATTTATTGATCCTTGTATTAAGTGGTAACAAAGATAAAAAAAATTCATGATTACTAATAAAAAGGAGCAATAAAAAATTTCACAATAAAACCTTTGTGAAAAAAAATGAAAACAGAGTGAAATGACCTCTTTAGCCTTCTTGCACAGCATCAAATATTGAAAAGTAGAACAATTGAGTTATCCACATTTTTGGTTGAGTTGTTACCCTTAAAATCAACTTCTTAATTTTTTTTTCCTTTTCTGTTTTTTTTTTTGGTCCTTTTGATGCTTATGTTTTTTTAATTGATAAATTACAGTGACCTCCCCTGAGATTTAGTAAAATATCAACAACCACATATGTGCTTTCTGAAATGTCATTAACCTCCCATCTGGTTTAGGTTTTGCCTCAAATTAGTCAAATTATTAAATTTTTGCTCAGCTGTGCCTTGTTTGGCATGTTTTTTGAATAAATTTTTATGATTCAATCCGTTCATTATGTAGAACTCGTCGAGTTTGTTTAATATATAAAAATTCAGATTTATTTGATACCTGTAGCTAAGTAATTGAGTGATGTTTGTTTAACAATATTTTTTAACTTATAATTTTTATTTATTTATTTATTAGAAGATCTTATTCAATCACTAAGTTACCGATATCGGACGAATTTGAATTTTTATATATTAAACAAACTCGACGAGTTCTACATAATGAACGGATTGAATCATAAAAATTTATTCAAAAAACATGCCAAACAAGGCACAGCTGAGCAAAAATTTAATAATTTGACTAATTTGAGGCAAAACCTAAACCAGATGGGAGGTTAATGACATTTCAGAAAGCACATAGGTGGTTGTTGATATTTTACTAAATCTCAGGGGAGGTCACTGTAATTTACCCTTTTTTAATTGGTTTCCATCAAACTATTTTCAGTTATTAAAAATTTAAGAAAAAAACACACCAATTAAATTCTCATGAATTTAATTTATTTTTATCCTAGAAAAAGTTTTTTGATCACTTGAACTAAACAAATTGCTCCACATAAAATTAATATAGCATCTTTAGTTATCGGGAAAGTCATGCAAAAAAATATTTTACTAGAAAAATAAAGTGGAAGAAAAGAAAGAAATAGAAAAATTCAAAGAAATTAGTTTTCATTACTTGTTTAATTTGCAGGAAAATTGATAAGAAATTTAATTTTTAACTTTTTCACGATGTATAATCTTATACGTTTTACAGAATTTATTTTATGAAAAAATATTTTCCTAAGACTCATATTTTTTTACATTAACTAAACACACATGCATGCAGAAAAAAAAAATAGTTAATTTTTTTTCCTTTCTTTTCTTGTCAAATGAACGAAGCCATAGAAATCTAAAATGCGCTCGTTTGTATCCCGAGATTGAATATAAGAATTTAATTTTTTTGGAAGTATTAATTTTGATATTTTTTTGTGAAAGTATTAGTCTTAATAATATCGTTAATATCTCATGTTTGGCTAAAAAACAAAAAAAATAAATTAAACTGTTCAAATGACATATTGTTTATACTACATTTATTCAAATCCTTTCAATGAGGATAGATGACCCATCGAATATAAGGTCAATATTAATAGAATATATGCCTAATCCGTAAAATGAGTTATTTATATTACAAATACCCTTCGAGATTTGTAAAAAAAATAAAGAATAATATGTGCCAGGAATTAAATAGTCAATAAACGTCATAAGAACTCATCGATGGTAAAAGAGCATAGAGGCTTAAGTGAAAGGCCCATCAATATTTTAATTCTTTGTTAATGCCTATATTAACTGACTACTTCTCTCATCAAAATCGAAGAGACAGTTATTTGTGTTAGACAGGTGCCATAAAGCACAACTTCTGCGAAGGGACATGTGTCAGAATTGAAGGCATTTGTTTTCAAAGACCAGCAGTTACTAGATCGTGGAGACAGATCATAACTGCTCACTAACGGAGTGGACCCACAATGAGTCATCCACTATTCAAATCAACGAGAAATGGCCCATGATGAAGACGGTTATGAAAGGCAGTTATGAATGGTTAACAGATTAATCTATAAAAGGTTAAGAATGAGCACTATGAAGGGACACACACACATCGGCAAACCTGCCTATCTTTTTATTTTATCTTTTGTATTTTATTTCCTTATAATTTTCTGAGCAAATTTCCTTTCGATATTTGATAGGAGTAGCTTGTAACTAGTTTGTAATTTCAGTGCTCGATTGTAATCCCCGTTGAAGTAATAAAATTTCTTTATTACTTTTATTTTGGATCATCATTACTTTTCTAGCGAAGTCCTGAAACAAGGAAAAAGGACCTTGCACGCAATCGCTTAATCATCACAAAGAGAATTTCCTTTCGAATTAGATTGAATTTGTTTTTGGTTAACAAATTTTTTAGCACGCCCGGTGGAACCCTCACTAAGTCAGAAAGCAATATGGTTCAGACTCGCAAAGACAAGGCAGTGCAAGAAGATGTAACTCCTACAGAAGTTACTAACGAAGCAAATACGGTAAATGAGGTGGACCAATTGAATGGTTAGAACAGCCAGTCGAAAAGCTTGGAAAGGCTTTTTGTGCAAAAGAGACAGAAAATATTTGAAATATTCAGTAATCCAAACATGGAGGAACAAGAATTCATGATGGCAATGAAAAAGGTTATTATCGGTGATGAAGTACTTACGTCTATAAATTCCACGTTTAATGAGGTGGCTAATATCAGTATGCCTTTGGCAAGAACACACGTGGAAAATCAAGGACCATCGATAGGTCCCAACTGTGGTCATTCTCAGCAACATGTATATTATAATCCTACTTATGAACCTAGAGTTTCTCAAGGACATGAATCATTTTATAATCCTGTTTATGAGCCAAAAAACCCTCAAGGGTCAGGACTACGAGGTCATCGACCTTCGAATGTCGGCAGACCTTCAATAAGAACATATTTAGCATCACATGTCGTAGAATCGGTGTATCCAAATCCACCAGTTGTGGATCCATTTAGAGTTGATCAGCCTTTTCCACCACAGGTCGAACAACCCATGAACATTAACCCAATGATGGGTCAACAATTCATAGCTAACAGAGACCAAATCATAGAGATTGTGCAAGATCTCTACGGACCAGTCCCTCGAAGGGCTGAAAAACCCATGTTTCGAAAGCCCTATCCATATTGGGTAGATAACTTAGGTTTTTCGAGAAATTATAAAATTCCTGAATTCACCTTATTTTCAGGAGAAGAAAAGCAATCAACCATTGAACATATAGGTAGATTTACTTTGCAATGTGGGGAGGTAGAAAATAATAATTTTCTTAAGATGAAATTATTTCCACATTCCTTAACTAAGGTTGCGTTCACATGGTTTATCAATCTATCAGCCAATTCAGTTTAAAATTGGCAAGAGATGGAAGATCAATTACATGCTCAGTTCTTCAGGATCGAACCTGAAGTGACTATGGCAGATTTAGCCCAATTGAAACAACATTCGACAGAGACTACTGACCAATTTCTTAGTAAATTCAAAAGAATGAGAAATAGGTGTCATGTTGTCTTACCAGAAACTGAATTAGCAAGATTAGCTCAGAATGGTTTGGATCTCGAACTAAGGAAACGGTTCGAAGGAATGAAATTTAAAGATTTGTTTGAATTAGTCTCAAGAGCCACTAGGTATGAAGGCTTATTAAAATAGGAAGTGCATCGAAAAATAACTTCTCTTGGGACTCATTATTAAGAGGTCGAAGGAGATGTAGAAATAGATGTAGCGCAAGTAATTGGAAAGACTCCAATTGTATGTGGTACTTTGTAAAAAATTGAGAAACTACTAAATATACATTCTACACAATTAAATAAAAAGAACCAGCCTTCAATTCTACGACAGTATTCATTTGACTTATCTAAGGTAAATGAACTGTTCGATGAGTTAGTGAAGCAAACGTTCATCACTTTAATGAGCGGTCATTCAATCCCATCTGAAAGAGAAAGAAAAGGAAAAGAATACTGTAAATGGCACAATTATTTTAGACATTCCACTAATAATTGCATAACATTTTGAAATGCTATACATGATCTAATTCAAAAAGGAATGCTACAATATGCTAAAGGAAAGGAGATCATAAAAGTTGATAATGATCCATTTTCTAACATGTTCAATATCAACATGATATTAGCCGACCAGAGAAAGGTTGTGAGGAAGTTACCAAGTGTGATTACTCGAGAAAAAATTGTCAAGATGGACAAAAGAAAGGCAAAGATGCAAGATGCTACAGGTCAGAAGTTCATTTGTATTAGATGTCGAAGAGCTGTTCAGGAAGCCGGAATAGAAATAGCAGAAAAAGAGATGAAAACTTGCTTCTCGGAGGCAGTACTACGTTTCAACACAATGGGTGGAGGAGAGTTCCAGATTTATGTTGGAGCTAAATTAATTTATGAAGGTCCAGACCCAGGTATTTTTGATCCCTGTAAAGTTGATATGCATGGGCCAAATGATGGACCATTTTTGTTAAATGGGAACACAGTAATCCCATGTTTGTCAATAACTCAAGACATGAACCACCATGGAAGGCGACCAACTAATTGGCCACACGACAAAGCTGCACCAGTACCCTAGCAAGGATTTCAAAGGGATATGCCTTTCGAAGATCAACAAGGAAGACATTTTAAGGGATCTCAAAGAAGAATAGTGAGACCTCATATTTTCCCTGTTGATCGATGGGATAGATTGAGACATCCTAAGTTTTTCTCTCATGAAGGATGGTATGTGCCGGCTACTACATCCCAAAAACGTAGACTACAACAAAAGTTTGCTAATAGAGCTTTATCAAATATGCATCCAGATTATCCTAGAAGCCCACCTTCTCCTCGTCGAAATGCACCAAACATGGTGTGAACAAGGAAAGGGCTGAAGTCAACTAAACAAGAAGGTAAAAGTCAATCAAATGAGCAGACTAGGGGCAAAAGTCAACTTCGAAGGCTGCCTTGGCAAGGAAGCTAGAAGAAATTAAGAGATTACTCATGTCAGAAGATGAGTCAAGCAAGGTATCAGACATGGAGGAAGATGCAGTTAAGACTCAAGATAAAGATCAAAGTTTAAATGGATCAGATTCAAGTGATTTTGGAAAGAGCTTAGTGGCAATTCAATTTAGGTCAGTTGCACCAAACATGGATTGTAATGTGATGCTTATTCTACCAAAGAAGTTCCAAGCAAAACCAAATTAGCTTGCTAGTCTCGACAGAGATGTCGAAGATCACTCAGAAGCAGCAGTCAAGATAGAGAGAGATGAGACAAAAATGTCTCTGTCATATTCTCTGAAGGTTCGAAAAGATGTAACAGGGGAATCACAGGTAGTGATGCAAACACCGAAAATGGCATTGGTAAAGCATTTGAGGCCTTTATACATGACAGCAGTAGTCAACATAAAGATGGTTGACAAGGTGCTTATAGATAATAAAGCAGTAGTTAATATACTGCCATCGAGGATGTTGAAGTTTTTAGAGAAAAGACTTAAAGATTTGATTGCCACCGAAGTTACAGTTAGTAATTACGCTGGAGGGATTTCATCTACGCATGGCGCTCTAGCATTGGGAAAAGATAGATGATCACTACATTCTTCGTAGTAGATTCGTCGTCCAATTATAACATGCTCCTAGGTCAAGATTGGATACATTCAAATAGATGTGTTCCATCCTCCCTGCACCAAGCTTTGATTTTCTTGAAACAAGAAGATGATGAAGGTAAAAAAGAGATGGAAATATGTTGGGCTGATCGAAACCCATTCAAAGCCGACGTACACAATATTGAAGCTCCATTGTATAAGGCAAGGGATTCGATGGTCGTCGAAATAATGAGTACCTCAAGTTTATCGGGAGTGCAAGTTTTTCAACTGGTCAAATAAGGTTTAAAGGAAGCAAGTCAGAGTTTTTCTAGGCCTAATATCATCAAAAGACCTGTAAGAAGGATCGACCTTATTGATGAATAAGGAAGCACTAAGATTTTGGGAATTGAATAAGGAATTAACAAAAGACGAAAAGTCAGTAAAGTCTACTTTCGAAAGACTTTATCTGTTGTTTCTCGAATGCAAGATGGAAGGAAATTGTTCATGTAACTGGTCAGAATATGTAGACGAAGATGATTCAGAAGACGATACAAGATTGACGATGGAAGAGCTTACTGTTGCACCTGTTAAATTAGATGATGTAAATATAGAAGCGCAAGATAAACTAGAAGAGGTCAATTTAGTATCTAGTGAAGATCGCAGACCTATTTTTGTAAGTTCAAATCTGAATCATATAATGAAAAACAAGCTTGTAAGTTTGTTAAATGAATTCAAATATTGTTTTTCATGGAGTTATGACGAAATGCCAGGTTTAAATAGGAATCTCGTAGAGCATAGATTACCAATTAAACTAACTTTTTTACCTCATAAATAGCCACTTCGAAGGATGAATAATTCAATTGTTGTTCTAATCAAAGAATAAATCGAAAGGCTTTTAAAAACTAAATTTATTAGAACAACCAGATATGTTGAATGGTTGTCGAATATAGTACCAGAAATGAAAAAGAATGAAAAACTGAGGGTTTGCATAGATTATAAAAATCTCAATACAGCAAGTCCTAAAGATGAATATCCTATGCCAGCAATTGACTTATTAGTCGAATCAGCAGCCAATAACAAAATTTTATCTTTTATGGATGGACATGCAGGATATAATCAGATTTTTATTACTCCACAAGATACACACAAGACATCTTTTAGATGTCCGGGTGCTTTAGGTACATATGAGTGGATAGTAATGCCTTTCGGACTAAAAAATACTGGGGTAACATATCAAAAAGCAATGAATACTATATTCCATAACTTTATAGGAAAGATAATGGAAGTATACATAAATGACATTATGATCAAATCTGATCAGCAAGAAGAACATCTGGGTTACCTTTGAAAGGTATTCGAAAGAATGAGATATCATCAGCTCAAAATAAATCCATTAAAATGTGCCTTTGGGGTGTCAGCAGGCAATTTTTTGGGATTTTTAGTACACGAAAGATGAATAAAAGTCGATCAAAATAAATCTAAAGCTATTATGAAAGCTAAACCACCATCGACGAAAAAAGAACTCCAACGTTTTTTTGGGACAGGTAAATTTTCTAAGAAGGTTTGTCACGCCCCAAACTACAGGGTTACGCGAAAGCTCACCAAACACTGTTTATAAAAATAAAATTTGCAGTTGGAAAACCATCAACTCAAAAATATAACATTTGAATAAAGGATTCCTAAAGTTCAACTCTCATAAACAGTAAACATGCATTCTCATACATGAATAAGTATATCGCCTTAAGGCGTACAAAGCTCGCATTCTGAAACATGCATCACATGTAAACTATATGTCACAAAAACAGAGAAAAC
>JAULJZ010142402.1:0-10553 GCA_032270985.1 Heliamphora pulchella | reverse complement strand
CATATTACAACGATATTAGTCTTGAACCACTATTCAAAAAGTGGGCAGATCACAATGTAATCTTTGAATTTATTAATAAAAATATCTATTAATTTTTTTAAATGTGAGTGGTTAAATTTCTGATTAAATTTCTGAACATCTCATTTGAAATTTAATTTATCCGTGCCAACTATATTATATGGCAGGAAATTTGAATTTCAAATTTTGAAAATTTCAATTTGGGATTTACTATTGAAAGTTATGGATTCCCGATATACATATCATAAAATAAATACATTAGACAAATGTTACATATTCTCCATGTGAAGACGAACTTCACATCCCCAGGGAAGAAAGTGGGCTTCCATGATTCCCGTTCATTGTTTCTTTTTATATTTTATTTTTTAAAAATTTTTTATATAACTATTCATGGGGGTAAATATGTTTTTTATTTTTATTTTTTTTTAAAATATTTAATTTATTATTAAATATCTATTCATGGGGATATGAACCCTATTAAACCCTCCGGGGGATAAAACTCTACTCGCTGCGCGTAAGTTCCTTCGGCGCACCCTTTAAATATTACCATATAAAAAGAAAATCTTGGGGGCACAAAAAGGCTATATTGTTAATGAGAAATATCGTAAAAAAACAAGGTGTCCCGTGGGTATTCCTTGTATTGTTTTATGTAACGATGATGTCATATTACAACGATATTAGTCTTGAACCACTATTCAAAAAGTGAGCAAATCACAATATAATCTTTGAATTTATTAATGAAAATATCTATTAATTTTTTTAAATGTGAGTGGTTAAATTCCTGATTAAATTTCTCAACATCTCATTTGAAATTTAATTTATCCGTGCCAACTATATTATATGGCGGGGAATTTGAATTTCAAAATTTGAAAATTTCAATTTGAAATTTACTATTGAAAGTTATAGATTCCCGGTATACATATCATAAAATAAATACATGAGACAAATGTTACATATTCCCCATGTGAAGACGAACTTCACATCCCTAGGGAAGAAAGTGGGCTTCCATAATTCTCGTTCATTGTTTTTTTTTATATTTTATATTTTTGAAGTTTTTTATATAGCTATTCATGGGGGGTTAAACCCTCCGGGGGATAAAACGTTGCGCGTAAGTTCGCTCGGCTGCGCCGAGTGTTGCTCGCTCTACGACACGATCAACTAGTTTATTTGTAGGATGTAAATGATTATGCGGCATAAATAATTTTTTTATTATTTTTTTCTTTTTTTAAAAATATTTATTTTATTATTAAATATCTATTCATGGGGGAATGTGAACCCTGTTAAACCCTCCGGGAGATGAAACTCTGCGAGGCATAAATGAATGTGTTAATTATTTTTATTTTATTTTTGTAATTATTTAATTTGAATTATTTTTATTTTATTTTTGTAATTATTTAATTTGTTATTAAATATCTATTCATGGGGGAATGTGAACCCTGTTAAACCCTCCGAGGGATGAAACTCTGCGAGACATAAATTAAGATGTTAAATTTTATTTCTTTTTTTCTAAATATTTAATAACTTAAATGTGATTGATATTTACTCTGACCAACCCATTGGGGTTGGGATATGAATAAGGCGAAAGCTTTGTGAAATTGCATCATTTCTAAATTTTTGGGACCATATGGTTAGAGCGCAATGTTAGGATCTTTGAGGATAAGAGTAAGGACGTAATCTCCCTATGGGATAGTGTGTTATTTATCTTCCTTTTGGGCTTCTATTTCTCCACCTTTTAAGAGGATTCCTTTGTTTTTGATATTTAGGGTTTGGAGGGCGGTGTGTGATTTATTGTAGTGAGCCTATGGGCTTTTGTCTATTCTCCTGGTGGACTTCTCATCCTCTCTCTCCTATGTACTTTTCTATTTTATCTAATACATATTCTTATTACTAATCGGAAAAAAAATTACACTTAAAGACCTAATATTCTATAACTTTCAATAATTGCACTTTAAACCCTAAACTTTTGAATATTTATACTTTTCGCACTAAGACACCAATTTCAAGATGGATTATACATCTTATATGAGGACACTTTAATTATCAGTTCATTACACTTAAAGTTCTTGAAACTCTTAACTTTTGATAATTATACACAAGTCCCTCAATTCTTCATATTTGCACAAAAGTCTCCAAAATATTTTCTCACAAATTTTCTTTACAACATATATGTATTTATATATGTGTGTGTGTGTTGGGGGTGTGTGGGTGCGTGCGCGAGCGCGCCTCCGTGTATAATTTCAAAATAAAAGGAAAAAAAATCACATCATCCCTATTTAGTGATATGTCACATCACACTTTTTCCCTAAAAATAAGAAAAGGGTCACATCACTCGTTTTTGCTAAAATTCATGAGAGATCACATCACTCTTCTCCCCTAACATAAAACAAGGTCAAATACACCTTTATTTGAGGAATTAGCATATCTAATTTATATGTACATATTTATATATACATTAGGAAAAGATCAAATCACAAATTATTGCAAGTTGTCTTATTTACAATATATATATATATATATGTATATATATATATATATATATATTAAGAAAAAGTACTTGTACTTCTCTAGATTAAGGAACAATGTTTGGAACTAGAGTGAGTACTTTGAGACTTCCTATGCAGACCATTAGGAAGTTGGAATTGCTCTTTGAGTGCTTAGGCATCTGTCGCGCGGCTTGTCCTTGAATCTGTTGCTTTCACTGGATAGTTAAGTAAACCGGTTCATTTGCAGCTACCTCTGCCTTTACTGCTATCTTAGTTGCTGCTTGCTTGGATACTGCTCCCAATAACGTTGATGCTACTGTATGGGAGGTGGCAAGAAAGTTAGGACTAGCATATCTGAACTTCGGGTCGAAGAGACAGAAAAAGAAACAGCTTCGGCATCCTCCTATTATGGATATATGCTTTTAGTTCCGCGTTTTCTTATCTTCTCCCGAGAAGGAATGACATAAGTTAAGTCTCATTCATTGACATAAATAACAAGATCACACTCCCGTTGACTACCTGCTTCAAGTGCGACAGAGAATGCAAGCAAACGGAGTCACCGCTACCTCTTCTGAGAAAGACTGAGATTAAGGATTTTCAATGTGAAACTATGGAAGAAGATTATTTCTTCTTTGCAGTGGACATCCTACATTCTACATAGGGGAATTTACTTAGAAGAAAGGATCACTCCTTAGGTAGCCAACAAAAAGATGGAAGGAAAGGGTTTTAACGCTAGCTTAATTCCAGTTGAGACAATTAAATCCTAACTAAGATTCTAATTAAACCATGTTTAAGTTCCTAAATGGATTCTTTTTCCTTAAATTCTAGTAGACTCCATTCTAAATCAATAAAGAGACATTTTGACTTATGGATTCTTTTTCCTTAAATTCTAGTAGACTCCATTCTAAATCAATAAAGAGACATTTTGACTTTTCAACCCAAATAAAGGTGTATTTGACAAGAATTCTACACTAGTTTTGATTGTTTTTATAGGAATTCTATATTTACTTCGAAGTTTTGGCCTAGCATACAGAAGGCTTTGGGGACATCATTTCATGTGGATAATATAATCGTCACTGGTTGTGATTTTGTTGCTATTTCTAAAGTGAAATATCTTTTGCGTGTGTTTTAGAGAAAAGATGTGGGTACTCTTTTATATTTTCTCGGTATAGAGATTGCATCTTCACTTAAAGGCAATCACTTATCTTAATTTAAATATACTAAATCACTAATGAGGGAATTCATCATGCCTGCCTCACGTATGATAAGGTTGCTGACACTCTCATTGAGTTACACGCCAAGTTCTCTTCTTTCGATGTTGTTCTCCTTGAGGATCCTACCGTCTAGCGAGAGCAAGTTAGGTGTTTAGTCTATCTTATTGTGACTCGTCCTAATATTGCATACGTGGTTCATGTAATTAGTCAATTTGTCCTTTGCTTCTCGCTCCACTCATTGGGAAACTTTACTACACATCTAACGCTATGTCCGTGGCACTATATTTTAGAGCATATTTCATCTTCTACTTCCACCTTGACTCTTTGGGCTTATGTTGCTGATTGGGTTGGCGATGTTTCTAAACGCAAGTCCACCACTGGCTTTTGTGGGTTTCTTAAAAACTCCCTCATTTCCTAAAAGAGCAAGAAATAGTATGTTATTACTCGTTTTACTGTTGAAGCTGAATATCAAACTATGGCTTATGCTACAATTGAAATTGTTTGGCTCAAACGGCTACTCTTGGATTTGAGTGTCTCTCTTCTTCTACTTTTCTCTACTATGACAATAAGAGTGTTATTGCTCACAACTCCGTTTTTCATGAGCATATAGAGATTTATTGTCATTGTGTTCGTCAACACCTTCAAATGGGTACTATTGACAACCGTTTTCTCCTCTTCCTTATAGATTGTCGACTTATTCCCCAAGACCCACACTCTACTCGTTCGGTTTAGGTTCTTACTTGGCAAACTCTCATTGCTCTATGAGCTCACATCATGAGTTTGAAGGGGGGTGTGAAATTATGTGAGATTATTTCTTGGTGTTTTAGTTATGTGTATGTTAGTTAAAGGACGGTTTAGTCTTTGAGAGTACTTAGGGTTTTGCCTTATGTATTGATGTAACTCAATCTTTGTGTTGAAGCCTTTTTTATTATTGGAATAACACATAATTTCTCTTTTCTCTGTATCATGTATATCTAAGTGTATGATTCTGCTACTCTTATATCCAAAGTTACATGCGCTTAAATGCAGTATTGGATAGGGTATGTGTCTAATTATCGGATTCACCTAATTCTCACGCCCAACAAAACTAGGCCAAAACTACATTTCATCTTTTAAAATAATTATTAACTTCTAAAGGTAAAATGGTGTTCACAAAACTATTAAGCATGTGTACTTCAAAAATGTCAGCGTACACGTACTGGACACGTACCGAGTACGAGTTGGGCTTTGGTACGAAAAATACGTACCATGCATGCCAAAAAAGTACCCAATACTTTTTCAATTGTTGGGTACAACACTAGTACATTTTGGGTACGCTAATAGGTGCATTGGGACATATGTAGTTTTTGAAAACTAAAATAGAATCAGAGTAAATAATATTGTCACTTTTGATATAAAGACAAATTTGCGTATTAAAAATACAAATTTGGTTGGGGTAGGATAGAGAAAAAACATTAATAAACTAGACACACATGGTCAAAAATTCAACCCGTAAGATGAAGAACATTTACTAACTAAATGTTGAACATTTGTCGTATATCAGGACAACAAAACACATTAAACTCAAGGCTCTCCAAGGAAATGCAGCAGTTGCTCTCTGATGCATGAGAACATTATAAAATAAAATAAAAGGCAAAAGGGAATGATAATCGGAAGATGAACATATAAATACCCTTGATTATCTAAACCATCTGACAGGCTTGGAGATGGAGGGTGCTTCCCTGGTAGTGGTATGTGAAGCGACTTAAGAGCAAACATTTGGAGATCTGTCACAAGGCCATTTATCCTTTTAATGTCAGCCACCTAACATATACATCATTGCATGTTACAGAAAAATGGTCAGCCATTCTATTTTCCGACAGTAAAATTGGGAAAATGTGATTCAATAAAGGAATGCAGGGTAATCAACACAAATAAATGACCCACACCAAAGCATCAATACCCACTAACGAACAGCAATTCTGGGAGATGGAGAGGTGAAGCTAAATCACTATCCTCAACAATTTTTGGCAATATACGTGAAAAGTAATAGCATCATTGAACTAAAGATGTTCACTCTATTCAATCAAACCGACATACTTACAATCAGTTTTTAATAGAATGATTATCCTCTTTGTGAATCGGACAAATCTTAACTATAGCTCAATCAGGAAGATTTTGGTTGACCAATGAGAACCAGGATATGAGTCATAAGACTCAATTATGGTAACTGTTGATTAAGCTGGTTTTCTTCTTTCTTTCTTATTATTATTTGATCCTTCTGTGTATGTATTTCAGTGGCGAATAAGTAGAACATATCAGAGGCAAAACGTACTATAATCACGTCAGATAATTACAATCATAATTTCCAGAATGCATTTCGTATCAGCCAAAACATACACCAACAAAAATGTACAAATATTCCTATTTTGCAACGTTGCTAATATTTATCGACAATAAAGTGGGAAAAATAATTGATTCACGAACAGAAATCAATATAAAAATATTCGCATTAGAAAACCAAAAAGGGGAGGAAGAGAGAGAGAGAGAGAGAGAGCAGGAAATGAATGAAAATTGTAGATTTTCTAGTCTTTTTACCTCTACGCCGTACTTGATTGCGATGCCGGCAAGCGTATCCATTTTGGAGACGCGGTGTTGAATGTAACTGATACCTCCAGCACCGACACCGACACCGACACCGACACTGCCACCAGCAGGCGAGCAAGAGGAAGGAACTGGAGAAGTACTAGAACGAACCGACAATGATGATGAAATTGGGGATTTCGATGGCATTCGTTCAGTGCTCACTCGATCGACCACTTGATGATGATGAAAATAATAGTAATCTCCATTGTCACCCCTTTCTCTCTCCATCTGCGACTCGACAAGATCAACTCTCTCTTCTTCCTCCTCCTCCACCGAAGGAAAATTTAGAGGAATCCCTCACAACCCCTGTATGTATACATTACCGTAGCTATGCATTACATGTGGAGATTTACATGAGCTAGATCTGAGACGAAAGTTGTACCGAACAACTTTTCGGCGATTGATTGAACATCACAGGAAACGACAAAATTACGTATGGAAAACTCTTAGATCTGGTGGTGTTTCTGCTTGAGAGATGCGATTGATCTCGCTCGCACGCTCTCTCTCTCTCTCTCTCTCTCTCTCTCCGTGTAGTGGGGGGGGGGGGGGGCGGGGGTGCGCGTGGATCGACGTTTCGTCCTGTTCTTCCGGGAACTCCGGAAGGTGTGTACAAAATATGTTTGTTTGCGAGATTTACACTAACACCCTTGTATTTCATTTAATTGCACTCTCTTCCCTAAAAATATCATTTACCTCCCTTGTAAGCTAACTGTATTAATTGCATGATAAATTTACTATAATTTCCTTAAATCAACCCAAACTATTCCATACCTCTCTGCATCCGACCATCACAGAATCCACCACAAGCTGAGCCATAAATTCAATTTCTGGATGTAGGAACGTGGAAGAAAGGAAAAATAAAATGATTTCGTAGTTGTATTTTGGGATCTGTCGAACTCCTTTTAGACCTGAGAAAAAAAAAGAACATTAGTGTTGTCTGATCGTGTTGGCCAGAATAACACTCTAATGATTAAATCGGTTACCAGTGTTTGGTAAAAGATTTCGATTTGCAAATAGAGAATTTTGACAAGCCACTCGTAGCATAACTTTCATTAATCTCTTACTCTTATTTATAGACTTCTTCCGCTGATCTTCATACTCTAATCAGATTTGACATTTACCACCATTCCCCAAAATCACAAAATTCCCCAATCAACTGATTGGTGGAGGTGTAAATATTCTTGTGTCACTTCCTCTGCTGTTATCTTGCATTTAGGCTCCGTTTGTTTTGACATAAAAAAATTTTGGGTAAAATATTTTATTTACTTTTTATTATTTGGTTAATAATACTTATGTAAAATAATTTTTTAAAGTAAAACATTTTACTCATTTAACTAAATTTGGATTACAAAAAATCAAAGCGTAAGTTAATTTTGGAAATCTGTGTTTGGGAACCTTCAGCTAAATACTTCCCTTCTTTTCGTCGTTCTAATAGCTGACCTCCTTCCCGCCTTGATCGTTCACAGCGAGAGAGATGCAGGACTTCCTTCCCGCCTTCGTTGTTCACATAGAGAGAGAGATGCAGGACCTCCTTCCTGCCTTCGTCATTCACACATAGAGAGATATGCAGAACTAGAGACCATCCATGGTGATTTTTCTGGTTTCCTTCTCGTTGATTTCTAAGCTTTTTTTCCGTTCAAAATGAGATTTCAACTCGATTCATAGGATAGAGACAGTGCGCGACGATTTATCTGATTTTTTAATCTGTTGATTTCTAGGGTTTCTTTTCGTTCTAAAGGTGATTTCAATTCGATCGGTGCGATAAAGACAACAAATGAGATTTCTCTAAGTTTTTCCCAAATGATTTCTAGGGTTTTCTTCCATTTTAAAGGTGATTTCAACTTAGGTACGATTAAAAGGTATTCAACTCGATCTATAGGGCTTTTATACGCCATGAATTTATGTGCTGGTTTTCCTTGTTTGTGCTTTTTATATCTCCTTCTGTGTTAGTTTCAAATCTTTTGTCCAGATTCTGGAATAGTGTCGCAAGGTATTACAGAACTCGATGCCACATGAACATTGTTGGGTGCTAGTATAAGAAAATCCATCATGGGGAAATTTTGATATCTACAGGCTAGGCTTTCTTGCAAGCAGTGCACAATTTAAACAAAAAAAAGCCCTCAAAGTTCGTTTAGATGCCACAACTTCAATCGTGGCTTGAAAACCATAACTGTTCTTCAATTATTATAACCTCATCCTTGCTTGTACATGCCTATGCAAGCAGACTAACTATTCTTCAATTACATCACTTGCCTACCTGCGCGATCATTGTATTATAGAAGTATAGAGATTAAGGCCTTGATCCAAAATGAGGCCACAAATTTACATTTCCTTTTGTTTTCAAAATATAATCAAAGAATGTCAATTTTTACAATAGGATCAGAGGTGGTTGAAGTTGTTATGAGTCTAATTGAGGTGATGAAGATACTATTGAATGTGTAGATGTCTTCTCTATTGTCTACAATTTTTAAATTTTTACAGTTTCTGTTATTTTAAAAAAACGAGAAAATCATATATCAGAGAAGCAAATTAGTGTGTCTGATTTAATGGTAAGTGATATCATGACATTGAGCCATTATGATAGTATTAATAGGATGGTGAAAGTAAATTCAATAGGTGATTTGGTAACATAAGTGGTTGAAGTTGTTATGGGTCTAATTGTATCACGCCCCAAACTCTAGGGTCACGCGAAAGCCCACCAAATACCGTTTATGAAAATAAAATTTACAGTTGAAAAATCCTCAACTCAAAAATATACAACATTTGGATGAAAGATTCCCAAAATTCAGCTCTCATAAATAATAAATATGCATTATCATACATGAATAAGTATATCCTCTCAAGACGTACAAAACTCGCCTTCTTAAACAGGCATCACATGTAAACTACATGTCACAAAACAGGAAAAACTATAGCGAGTCTTCCATCACCACTGCATTTAGGTCAACTCCGCATGCTTAGCTGAAAAAGGTTTTACAGCAAAATCCCATACCGTGAGCCGAAACCCAATAGAAACATATTATATAAAACTGTAAAGTAGGTTATACAATCATAAGCACATAAACTCAATCACAGGAGCTAAAAGGTTTTTCTCTAAAAAATCATCAGTTTTTCATCCTTGAAACTATTCATATTATCCTGACAGATATCATGCCACAGTTAAGGAAAAGCAGTAAAAACGCAGTATTCTCCACTCGGGTTACACAGCTGAGGAGAAAGAGATAAAATGTAATCCTATGTACTGACTCTGCCACACAGACAAAGGTAACAACTATAGACTCCTGTCCATTACCCTAGTCACCACTTAAGGCCTGCTTGGTAATGATAAGTTCTATACGGAGTAACGACAACGTAAACAACACCATTCACGTAGGCAACTGACTTAGTTTACAAGTTCACAACCCGAGGGCCCTAAGCACCCACCAACCACTTGGTTTACGGGTTCACAACCCGAGCACTAAGCACCCACCAACCTTGTTTACGGGGATTAACCCGAAGGCAAGTAGGGACCTACTCTGCACACGTTTTGGGACTTTCACCGAGGAGCAATGGGAGCCCAACTCAACACACCCACTGCCACGATACATCTATGGATAACATTTAAAAATCATCCGTAAAATAATTTATATAACACATGTATAAAAAGAGATCCAATTCATCAACCATGGAGATTAAACAAAACATGTAAAAACATGATGTTCATCAAAACATTTTAGAAGTTGAAACTCAACCTCACAGGCTAGCACCAAACCTTTAATAAAATAAGTTTTTTGCAACAACCGAACCTTTTTTCCAAGAGGAACCCAACCATTCACCCAAAGGAATCATCAAACCACCCAAACCACAGACCCAGCCCTTCAGTCGACTAGGCCCAACCCACCAGTCGATTGAAAACACACTGGAAGGCAAGAAAGGCCCAACAGAAGAAATCCAGTCGACTGACCCACTGGTCCAGTCGACTGGGCACTAAATAGAAAGAATCCAGTCGACTAACCCTCCTGGTACAGTCGACTAGGCACAAAATAGAAAGAATCCAGTCAACTAACCCTCTTGGTCCAGTCGACTGGGAGGCCCAAATCAAGATCCAGTTGACTGACCACCATGGTCCAGTCGACTGGGCAACCCAGAAAAATGGTTTTAAGCCACGGTTTTACCCTTCAAATCTCAAATCAAGCCTCCAAACATCCTTTAAACACCCTTGGACACTCGCAAG
>JAULJZ010142391.1:0-10553 GCA_032270985.1 Heliamphora pulchella | reverse complement strand
CTTCCATAACATTTATTTCATTTTATTTTCTTTTCTTTATCATTAGCTTTATTCTCTTCATAATGTAGCATTTTAACTTCTTTAATTTTATTATTAACTTTAATTTTCTTATAAAGTTTTATTTTCTTTTTCTTTTTATAGCTTTATCTTCTTTTGGCATTTATGTTATTTTTATTTTTATTTTATTTCATTAAACTACAAAAATCATAAAAAGTCTTTTTACTTAATTTTCATTCCTTAAATATAATTTTCTTTTCTTTTATTTTCGTTTTAAATATAAATAGTTAGGCTTCATTTTGTTAATATTTTATTTTTCAAATCTCTTTTTATCTTAGCATAAGTTTCTTTTGTAATTTTCTTTTAAGATTCTCTTTATGCATATGTTATTTTTCATTTCTTTTTCTAATTCATCATGTTAGTGTTAATGCACGTTTTGATTTTTTTACTTAAAAGTATATTTTAGAATAGTTTAGTTTATCTTTTGTAACAAATCATGTTTAGGTTATTTTAAGCGTCTTTTAGTATATTTTTGTTCTTTTATTTAAACCATGCTACCTTAGCTTATTTGTGATAAAATCGCATGTGAATATATTCCATTTATCCTTTTAGTTACAAATTGCATGCCTTATGACTTAGGATTTTACCTCTTTATTTGTTTTGATTTGGAGTGCTATGTACATATGTTATGTATTTTTAATATTTGATTTTGGATATTCCCTCTTTGCCTCCACTTTCTTTATTTGTATGCATTTGAGAAATTCTATTAAAAAACCAATGAAGATTAGTAGAAGCTAACCTTATGGTTGGACGAACGGAGTGCCTAACACCTTCTCCGATTCGTACCTTAGCCCCCAAACCCTGTTTCTCTGGTTAACGTTTTCAAGATCAATAAGTCATTTTTGTTTTTCTTAGTTTTTCTCAAAAATTAAGTGGCAACTCTATTTTTAATAAAAATATATTTTCAAAATTTGATTTTCAAGGTGTTAAAATATTTTTCAAAACATCTTTTGAATTTTTTTATTTTTGACCCCTAAATTCCAACACCACAGTTATCCAAATTGACGCATCCATCTTGTCAGTTCTCCTTGGTTTGTGAGATGTGATTACATAATCTTGAATGTCTATGTGTTAGCATGATTATATCTTTTATGTTAGTGATAACATGTTATATGGAAGCTTATACTGTTATGTTTCTTTCGTATAGAGTTATGTCCACGTGGGGAGGACGTGGCCGTAGTCGAGGCCGTGGCCATGGTTCTGGCTGAAGGAATGTTCTAGTCCCAGATGTTGGGGATGCTAATGCTCCTTAAAGACCTGTTGACGGGATAGATTTGTTTCGTGAGATGGTAGGCTCCATCCAGCAGTTGGTCGAGGCCACTAAGGGAACGGAGAGTGTACCTAAATCGAGGGTGTCGATCACAATGCGCTAGTTTCGACGTCTTGATCCTTCAACCTTTTTTGACGAGCCAGACCCCAATGTTGCTACCGAGTGATTGGAAGTAACCACGATAATCTTGGATACCCTGGAGATTGAAGAGGATGTCTTGCGTGTTAAGTTGGCGGCGTTCCAACTTCGGGAGGATGCGAGAGAGTGGCAGAAGTTTGCTAAAATCACGGTGGATGATACGTGGGCCGCTTTTACTATGGCCTTTCTGGAAAAGTACTTCCTAGGTTCTTCAAGAGATACTTACTGGGAGGAGTTTCTCTCCCTTGTTCAGGGAAACCTTACAGTGGACTAGTATGAGGTCAAGTTCGCAAATCTATCACGGTTTGCCTCTGAGATGGTGTCAACGGAGGAGTTGCACACCAAAAGGATTGAAAGGGGTCTTTGACCTTCCATTAAGGATAGAATTACAGCATTGGGTTTGTGTGTTTACATTGAGATGGTGGAAGTCGCTATCTGAGTAGAGAATGCAATGGTAGAGAGCCGCAAAGCTAGAGAGAGTAGGAGTCAACAGGGCGAGGAAGGAGCACATTTACAGAGGTGCAGAAACAAGTGCCGAAGGTCGTCTGGTTCGAGTTCTCATCCTGTGGGATCATATCAGCCGTAGATTTCTACTCCTGCACTATCAGTGGCCTCGACGGGAAGGCTAGAGCAAAGAGAGCTCATTTGTTATCAATGCGGATAGCCAGGGCATAGTTCACCAAAGTGCCCGCAAAAGGGCTAGGTATAGAGTTCAGCGCCTGTCTAGTTACAGGGGAGAGAGCCACCAGTATGTTTTAGGTGCAGTCACTCTGGGCACATTCGTAGTACTGTCCCTGAGGAGAGAGTGTTCAAAGTACGACAGGAGCACCAGTTGTTCCACCAGCACAAAGACGATAAACTTCTCAACAACCTAGGGCTCAGACATCTAGGTTTGCAGAAGGGGGTGCCTCAATATAGTCCGTGAGGCAGTCGATGGCTCAGGGTTACAGTGGACAAGCCAGAGCACTGCAGGGCAAAGCATATGTTCTTGCTGATCCTAGTGCTTCCAAAGCACCGATCGTGCCTGATGCTACAGCTACTACACCTGTGATCAAAGGTGCTCTCTTAGTATATAGATCATGGGTCAGTGTTCTTATCGACACAAGAGCATCGCATTCCTTTATTTTCTATGCTTTTGCATTTGTATTGGGGTTAGAGATCGACTCGTTGGGTAGTGTGTTGAGCGTAGAGGCCCCAGTCAGTGGGAATGTGGTGTTGAGTTGAGTTTGAAGATCCTGTGAGTTAGAGGTTACCGGTCGTTGTTTGGAGTTTGACCTTATCATTCTAGACATGACTACATTTGACGTCATCTTAGGAAGGGACTGGCTGACCACCTATCGTGCCTTCATCGATTGCGATCGATGGAGGGTATCAATTTGTACACTGGCAGGTGATTATTTTTATTTAGTGGACGATCGGGATGAGGGTTTGGTGTCCATGCCCGGTGTTGCTCAAAATCGAGGGAATTTAGGTTTCCTCTTTTTAGCTCTCATGTTGGATGAGATGGTTGGGCTTCGAGGGAAGCTACCCCCTGTGGTTTGTGACTATCTAGATGTCTTCCCAAACGATTTGTTCGAGTTGCCACCGAGTCGTAAGGTATAGTTCTCTCTCGATCTGATTCCAGGAACTGCTCCCATTTCTATACCATCTTATCGCTTTGCACCGATAAAGTTGCGAGAACTCAAGGTACAATTTTAAGAGTTGTTTGATAAGGGATTTGTACGTCCGAATATGTCGCCACGGGGAGCTCCAGCTCTTTTTTCTAAGAAAAAGGATGGGTCCTTGTGATTGTGTATTGACTACAGAAAATTGAACCAAGTGGCAGTGAAGAATAAATATCATATGCCCAGGATTGATGATTTGTTTGATCAGCTGAAGGGGTCGAGTTGCTTCTCAAAGATTGATTTGAGGTCAGGGTACCATCAGCTGAGAATTAGGGACGAGGACATAGCGAAGACCCCCTTTCGGACTCGTTAAGGTCACTACGAGTTTTTGGTTATGCCGTTTAGTTTGACGAACACTCCTGCGACGTTTATAGGTTTGATGAACCGTATCTTTCACCAGTATTTGGACAACTTTGTGGTGGTGTTCAGGGATGATGTTCTTATCTATTCACCCATGAGAGAGATGCATGAAGAACACCTGCGTATCATTCTGCAGATTCTAAGAGAGCACCACTTGTATGCGAAGTTCAAAAAGTGTGAGTCTTGGATGTCCGATGTGAGATTTCTTGGGCACGTGGTATCGAAGGACGGAGTATCAGTGGATTCTTCGAAGACTAATGCGGTGATGGATTGGGAACAGTCGAAGAATGTCTTTGAGATCTGTAGTTTTCTAGGTTTGGTAGGCTACTACTAGCGGTTCGTGAAGGATTTTTCTAAATTTATCGTGCCGATGACACGTCCTACACGGAAGGGAGTTATATTTGTTTGCGAGTTGGCATTCCAAGAGTTAAAGAGGAGGTTGACTAGCGCGCCAATGTTGATTATTTCGAAGCGAGATTTAGGTTACACAGTGTAACGCGTCGCTCGATGGTCAGGGCTTTGTTCTAATGTAGAGAGGTAAGGTTGTGGCTTATGGCTCTCGGCAGTTGAAAATTCATGAGAAGAACTATTTGACGCATGATCTGGAGTTGGCAGCTGTGATCTTTGCCTTGAAGACATGGCAGCACTACCTCTATGGTGAGTACTTTGAGGTTTTTTCCGATCACAAGAGCTTAAAATATTTGTTTTCGCAGAAGGACCTAAATTTACACCAACGACGATGGATGGAGTTATTAGAAGACTATGACTTTGACTTGCAGTACCATCTGGGAAAGGCCAATATTGTGGTTGACACTCTTCGTAGGAGATCTCATGGTTCGTTAGCTTCAATGGGTATACAAGAATGGAACATGCTTGGAGAAGTTGGTGAATTTGATTTGTGTCTCGGAGAGATAAGGAGAGGTGTGACCTTATTTTCATTAGCTTCATAACCTGCATTGGTTGAACACGTGCTAGAGGCTCAACAAACAAACTAGGAGGCTCAAATGAAACAGGATCGTATTGCTAGCGAAAAGGACACGACAGGATGGGTTGTGAGACTAGATCAGAGTTTGAGGTTAACAAGGAGATTGTTTGTACCGGAGTCATGCCGTGCCGAGGTACTACATGATTTTCATCATGCACGTCTTGCAGTACATCTAGGAGGCACAAAGATGTATCATGATCTGCGCCGTCAGTTCTTATGGAAGAAAATGAAGAGATATGTGATTCGATTCGTTTCTCGGTGCCTTACTTGTCAACAAGTAAAGGAAGAACATCAGAGACTAGTCGGGTTGTTACAGCTATTGTCGATATTAGAATGAAAGTGGGAGAACGTCATGATGGACTTTATATCAGGACTTCCTAGATCGCCGAAGGGGCACGACGATGTTTAGGTTGTGGTTCATAGGTTGACGAAGTCTGCACACTTTTTTTCCATTTGCATGAAGGATTCGATGGATAGACTGGGTAAATGGTACGTCCGTGAGATAGTCCGACTACACGATGTACCTGTAACTTTTGTTTCTGATCAAAATTCGTGCTTTACATCGCGTTTTTGGCAGAGTCTTCAGTTGGCTTTGGGAACGAGCTTGACGTTTAGCACTGCTTTTCATCCACAGACAGACGAATAGTCCGAGAGGGCTATATAGATTTTAGAGGATATGATGCGAGCCTGGGAACTTGATTTTCGGGGTTCTTGAGAAAATCATCTACCATTGGCAGAGTTTGCATACAACAATAGTTGTCAATCCAGTATTAGGATGGCACCGTATGGGGCTTTGTATGGTAGGCCGTGTACGTCACCAGTGTGTTGGGAAAATGTGGGAGAGACCATAGTTTTGGGACCCGATTTGGTGCAGGAGATGACAGAGAAGATTGCTGTGATTCGCCAACGCCTAGTGATTGCTCAGAGTAGCCAGAAGAGTTATACTAATCAGAGGAGGAGACTTTTGGAGTTTACAGTGGGTGACCACGTATATCGAAAAGTCTTTCCATGTAAAGGTTTGATGAGATTTGGCCATAGCAGGAAGCTATCACTGCGTTTTATTGAACCGTTCGAGAACCATAAAAGGATTGGGGAGGTAGCGTACCGTCTGGCTTTTCCACCTCAGTTAGCATTTGTGCACAATGTGTTCCACATTTTCATGCTTCGGAAGTATGAGCCTAATCCGTCACATTTTTTGAAATGGGCTGAGTTGCAGGTGGATGAAGATTTTACATATGAGGAACGACCTATGAATATTTTGGACACGAAGGAGCAAGTGTTGAGAGGGAGGACCGTCAAGGTTCTATGGTTTCATCACGGGGTTAAGGAAGCGACGTGGGAGCTTGAGTCCGGAGCTCATGCTAGATACCCGAAGTTGTTTGCCTTGTGACCTTGTAGCGAATTTCGAGGGTAAAATTCCTTAAGGGGGGAGAGTTGTGAGACCATGTTCCTTTTCTTTTTGATATCTATATATTCTAAGTGTTGGTTTGTGTTTCATCATTTTAGAATAGCATGTTATATGTGTTTTACATATGTGTTTACGTTTGTTCGAGTTTAAAAAGACCGTTCTAAAGTTTTTATGTGTGTTAGCTGGACAGTGGCAATTCAATCGATTGAGGGGGTGATTCTAGTAAACTGGATGCCCATTGTTATGGTTCAGTCAACTGAAGTTGGGGATTCAGTCGACTGACTCGAGGCGATGGGGTGTTTTGGCTTTTTCAGTAGCCATTCAGTCGACTGACTTGGAGGGTTCAGTCGACTGATTTCCTGTACGGGGCTGAGACTATAAATATCAAGCTTGGGTTAAATATCTTCAAAACCTTTCTTCCTAGCTAAGTTTTCTTCTCTCCACCTTCTCTCCAAACTTTTGAGGGCCCGGGACTTAGTTTTTGACTATCTGTTAGTGGATCCTTGCTATCCACGCTGTGGGTTTCGCTTCTATTCGGACATAATCTCGTTTTAACGATGTTCGTTTTTGCACGTGGATCGAAACATTGAGTTTTTAACTCAACAAGGTAGAATCCTAGACTATGTTGTCTTTAAAAGGTGCTACATGCAGTTATACGCTTTTTTACCAGTTGAAAATGCATTAAATGTCATATTTTTATGTTTAAGCCATGTTTGTTCGGATAAAGAGCATGTTTTGCGCTTTTTTCTTGGTTTTTACATCATATGGACTTGTGGATGTCTGGTTTTCAAAAGGTGATTTTGAAAAAAGTGAATTTATGAAAATCTTGACAAATTGTGTTTTAGAGGTTTGGAGCTAACCCTCGGAGTGAGTCTCAGATTTTGTAACGTTTTGATAAAAACGGTGAAAATATTTTAAAAAATATTTTTATTTGTTCTCCATGCTTGATGGATGGATCTTTATACATGTTTAATGTATAATTGTGAAAATATTTTCATAGTTGAGTTAGGGTTGGTTTTTAAATAATTCTATAGATGTGCTGGAATAGCGGGTATTTGGCATGAGTTGCTCTTGGTGGAAGTCCAGAAATATGCGCAGAGTAGATACTTCGTGACTTCAGGTTAATTCCCGTAAACAAAGGGGTGGGTGCTTTGTACCCTCGAGTTTCGGGCCTGTAAATTAAGCAGTTTACGTTGTGGTAACTCCGTATTGAACTTGTCATTACCTAACAGGTCTCAAATGATTCAGGGATAGGTAATGGACATGAGTCTATAGTTGTTATCTCTGTTCCTGTTATGATGGAGTCGGTACATAAGATTTATTTCTCTTTCCTCGATTGTGTGATCCGAGTGAAAAAAATATTTTGTTACTTTTTTCTTTAACTGTGAAAGGTTATTTGCATTGTTTAAATGCTTGGTTTTGACAATGAAAAACTTTTTGGAGACTCGTGTATGTCTGGTGGAAAACTTAGGATTTTATGAAATAAAAATCATTTTGTGCCTCTTGTGGTTGAATTAAACCTTATGCTATGTGATTGCATATTATGCTTTACTGCATCATAGTTTATTTTTATTAAATTTCGGCTCACGTAGTGGGATTTGTTAAAAAAAATTTCAGGTGTTGATGATCACGAGGAGTTGATCTAGTAGTGCTCGTGGTGGCAAAAGGCTCTACCTAGTTTTCCCCTTTTCGTTATGAAAATATGTATCCCAGCATGTGTTGCATGTTTCAGAAGGCATGTTTTGTAAGCCTTGAGGCGATATTTATGCATGTATGGAACAGTATATAAGTTGTATTGAGAGATAAATATTGGGTACTCTTTTATTCCAAAAGTTGTATTTTTGATTAACTGTTCTACAATTAAAACCTATCTTTTATAAATGGTGGTTTGGTGGCCTTTTCACGCGACCCTAGATTATAGGGCGTAACAATAAATCTTGTTCCATCAACTGAAAAATATATAATTCGAAATGAACTAAGGTAGTGATAAATGTATCAGAAATAACATAAAAATAAGTAGATATTTACAAACTCAAATTGAACACCATTAATGTTGTTATAATTATTTTTATTTTATTTAAAAGGAAAACAAAATACAAAGAAACCCCGCCAAAAATGGGAAAACAACATTAAAACCTACACTCATAGTGACTCCTTACAAGTTTTTCTATTATGATTTTCAAACTTCCCACACCGACTGCACTATTTTTGCTTGACCTTCTCACCCTTAGAAGGTATTCTCATCTTCTTGGGGCATCCGAGTTGTTTACGTGATAGTAGCGGAAGTATCACGTCTACAGAATCTTGAACTTGAGGCTTCCATAACATAGGGATGGATCAAATACATGCACTATAAGATGCAAGAAATGCCGAGACATAGTAGAATTGATCAACATATGTATTTAAATTCTTACTGCTTTTACGTATTGCGGTTACAGCGTGCAAGCAAGGCAATGACTTCAATTGTCATTGACCACAGGAGCAAATCCTTCTGTTGATGTCAACTCGATACAGAAGAGGTTGAATATACTTCAAAAACATCATCATCGAACACACTCATCACCCAACTGCACCCCCTCTATAAAGGCTACCTCCAGTTTAGCATCTGTCTTAGGGCATATAATGCCTTTTTAACCCTCTACCTTGCATTTTCGTTACGACATCTGGTTCATAAGTTTTACTCGTATTTTATCTACCAATTGTGTAATAGGCAAATGACGCTCCTCTCAGATCTAATTATTGAACAACTTGATAGCGTTGGATCACATCTCTCCGTAATGGCATCCCAAGAAGTATGCATTAGCACAATGTTCGGGTGATAGGTCAACCAAAAAATGTCAAACTTTCAAACCACCTTCGAGGACTAACACACTTACCAGCGTGTTGAACATATCAACTATCGGAGCATAAGCACACTTCGCAAGTAGGAACACCAACTTCTCTCTAAAACCGTTGGGTATTCCACTCAATAAATTCCTTAAGTTCGCCTTCAAATGATGCAAACAGAATGCATGATGAGATGTAGGGAACACCTTCGGCATTGTGAGACCCTGAATCGTTTTCTTTTTCAGCATTTTTCAACGCGCATTTGGCATTTTTGTCGTTGCCTAATTATATGCATTTTGATGCATGTTTGAGGGTAGAGATGTACGCGGGGAAGATTCTGGGGGACCATAAGGTGTTACGATGAGAATTTTAAAAATTTTACAAAAAAGATATTTTGGAGACCAATAATTATCTATAGTTAAATATTTTCAAAAGATATTTTTCAAAACTTCTCCAGTAAGTTTTCCGTTTTCTCTCTGTCTTCTCTCTAGCTTCTCGGGGGCCCGGAGCTCAGTTTTTAACAATCTAACAGCGAATTCTTATTTTTGGCGTCGTGGTCTATGCAACCATCCGGACAGAATTTTATTTCGCTGAAGCTCGATCTTGCACGTGGTTCGAGGCGTTGAGTTTTTAACTTCTCGAGGTAGGATCCTGGACTCTCATGTCTTATAAGGGTGCTACATGTAATCGGGTATATTTTTACCGGTCGGATAGCTGTAGATCTGATTTTCTGTAAAAGTTGGATTTTTTTGGTTAAAAACCAATTTTATGTCGATTTCGGTGGATGGAATCGGGTATTGGGAGTTTCTTTTGAGGTCTTAGTGTTAGGCTTAGGCATGTGTATGTCTGAAGGTGTTGAATCAGTGTTTGGAGGTGTTGATTTGAGGTTTGGAGGCTGAAACCCGTAGCTCAAAAATGGTGTTCGCCCCAGTTTAGTCGACCGAACCTATGAGTTCAGTCAACTGGATCTTGGTTCTTGAGTTCGGTCGACTGAACCTCGAGGGTCAGTCAACTGGACAGTGCTTTGAGGCATTTTTCGTGGTTTCCAGTGTGTTGTTCAGACGACTGGGGGCTGGGTCCAGTCGACTGAAGTGCTGGGGTGTGTTTTTGGTGGTTCGGTGATTGGGTTTTGGTTTTCAATTAGTGTCCTATGGTATTCAATTGATTAATTTATGGGATTAGTTGATTCAAATACCTGTGGATCCCTTTTAGGATTCAGTTGGTCGTGTGGTGGTTCCAGGGTTCGTGTCTTGATCCCGGGTGCTTGTTTAGATGCCGTCCTCGGGTTGACGTGCATGGTTAGGTTTGGGTGTTGTGGCACGATTGTGTGCATGACGGTTAAGCACTAGAAGTGTGAGTCCATGTTTTGGTTTTAAGGTGAGGTTTTGGTGAGAACCAGGTTTGTGGGTTTGGTGTTGGCCTTTGGTTAAGTCAAGTTCTATAGGTTTGTTGTTCGTGTTGGCGCGTGTGGGCGTCGTGGGTCCAGGTGTATGGATGTCGGGTTACGTGGTGGGTGGCGTCGTGATGTGAGATTATATGTGGCTATATGCTTTTATAACTGGCTTTGTACATTTATAACTCTATTTTATTTATGTACAGAATATGTAAGTGGATTACATGGTATTGAAATCGTTATGTGTAGCGTGGCTTATGCTTTAAAACCCAAAGTTTTAGAGGCATGTGATGTGGTCGGTGAAACGTAGTGTTGATACGTTGTTTTATGCATTAATTCCTGGTTTAGGTTTGCATATGTGTATGGAATGGGATAGATGTTAATTTCGGTTAACGATGCACGGGTGCGTGTGTGGGTGTGTGTACGCTCTATCGGCTGAAATGAGGTCTAGA
>JAULJZ010142369.1:0-10554 GCA_032270985.1 Heliamphora pulchella | reverse complement strand
TTTAAAGCTGCATTGTTTGATATAACAAGAGAGTTTATGTGACCTTTTATCTTTTTTTTTCCCAAAAAACTTATTTTCATTCCAAACAAACTTAAAAATCTTTGTATAAAATAAGAATAATACTGTCAATATAAAAAATAATAAAAAAACCAATTCTCTTCTCAAAAAACCAAAAAAAAAAGACCACAAACAAAATATTTCAAACAAGCTTAAAAGCAGAGAGAGAGAGAGAGAGAGAGAGAGAGAGAGAGAGAGAGAGAGAGAGAGAGAGAATATATTAAAAAAACTATTAGAAAGCAAACAAGCAAAGAGGCATCCCATATATTTTAAAAAATCAAAAGGTTGCATTATTCAATATAATATAATTTTTTTTTATTTTCTATTTTTTAAAAACAAAAAAAAACTTAATTTTAAACATCTGGAGTCATTTTTTTTCTTTCCTTCTTAATTTAATTTTTTTTCTTGCTTTTACGTGCAAAATACCAATGATGAAGTTAGATAGTTTTTTTTCAAGAGAAAAAATGTTATAAGGATAATTTTAGAGAATTTTTTCTAGGAACCCTTCTTTTTTTACATACCTCCTCGTGGGTTTTTAAAATCTTCTATTTTATAAGGTGAGAGCTCTTTCTCTCTCTTCAACTCTCATGATAACTTTCTGTTATTCGTGCCCCAATAGAACAACCATGTTAGTTTTGTACATCTAAACGGCGCCTACAGGGTTGACAAGTCCAACCCAGTCATAATCTTTTCGTCATAAATACTATTACCTCGGCTTGTACTATAAAGCCGAACTGCTGATAGGTTTTGGGCCATCTTGACCACATCACACTTGATGGCAAACACCCCATGTCCCATCACATTTAATGTTGTACGACACAAGTCTGATCGCATTAAATGCTGTACGATATGGGTTTGATCGCATTAAATGTTGTACGATACTGGTCAAATTTAATTTAATGTCTTCAAACTACAATAATATCAGTCCATCTTACAAGAGTTTGGCCGTTTAACGATAGTTAGGTCGGTTTCGAGTAAAAGGCCGCAGAGCAGAGCCCTAAAAAGAGTTTACGTTTGTTCGGCTTAACCCGATCTCAAACCCGATTGGGTTGGGCGAACTTGATTCGTCCTCCTTCACACACACACACACACACACATATATATATATATATATATATATATATGTATATATGGATGTTGATTGTCTGAGTGTTGTTATACTATTATACTATTTTTTATTATTTAGTTTTATTTCATGGATAATATTAGTTTGCGACTTGTTCATATTCTCTTATTGAATGTGAACAATGGATAAGAAATCTTTGTAAGTACTTAAGTTGTATCTTAAAATCGACACACGATATTTTGACTTTCATATCCGGAGTAATATCAATTTTAAAATTATTACTACACGCCAGTACTCAATCTCATTGTCCACATAATTTTTTACTTTTTATTATTTTTACATTCTATTAATGTCTTAAATTTTAAATTAGTTTTTGATATCTTTATTCTAATATTCTTCATTCCTTCTTTTTGGGTGGCCAACCATACAACACACGTTAGGCCTTTTCAACTTTATACTAAAGTAGAAAAATGAAAAACTAATTTTCTAAACTAATTGCGGCTATTGTTTTTGGGAGAGACAGTGCATTAGATATCTATTGTTTTTAGAAGAATATTTTTTTTAAAACAAGAAAATTCAAGGTATCCAAGCATGATTTTTAGAAAAAAAGAGTTGTCACTTGATTTTTAAGAAAAATCAAGAAAAACAAAACGAAAGCTGTGGATCTTTTAAAAACGTTACTAGAGAAAAGATGGTTCGATAGCTAAAGTACAAAAAGGGAAAGTGTTAGGTATCTTTTTCGCCCAATCGTGAGGTTGATCTCTACTTTATCAGTATTGTTTCTTGTTGTAAAATTTTTAAAGGTAACATATACAGAATAGGAGGTTAAAGAGAATTCAAACAAAAGCAAGCAAAGAAATAAAATCCTAACTATGATCCTAGGGTCATGCAATTTGGTTATTATTTCTAGATATGCCACACGTATCGTTTGAGCAAAGCAAAGTGAAAAACATGCGAGTAAGCGATAAAGCGAACAAATAAGGGTCTAAAGGTCATGCAACAATATTTTTGTCCCTACCATGCTATGAACAGGCTATACAGAATAAACAGAACAGATTTGAACATCATTCTTAAGCAACTGGACGTGTAGAAAACTCACAGCCGTAGCAACAATTATCGCGACCTTGACAAAAATAGTCACAAAACATGCGACCGTGACAATTATTAGGTTACTACGAGAAACAGAATAAAATAAGCTCACGGCTGTGACAAATAAAAGTCGCGACCAAGGTTTTTAAGGATCCATAAAAGGTATAATCGATATACAAGGTCTAAAAACGATTCAAATGGATAAGGCATGCATGATAGAGATTATAACCTATTTATTTTAGGTTAGTTCTGCCACCCTCCATCCTCTATACAAGCAATAAAACAAAACAGATTACACAGGATATTAAAAAACAGTTAAAAAAATATTTAAAATACATTTTTCATGTCATTGGCCTCATAAAACCTCAAGGTCGTAAGAAAAGGATATGGCGACCGGGAGATACGAGAAGAAAAACATACGACCATGAAAAAATAGATGACGACCGTTACTGTTAGTTTAATAAAACATACAGCTGTGATATTAAAAGGTTACGACCATCATATTTTTATAACTACATAACATACAGAAAAAAAAGGTGTACAGAATGAAGACCATGCCCCGTTTGATTTAGGCCAGATCTACCATTCATTCCTTAACAAGAACATGTACTGAGGTATAGAAAAGAGTAAAGAAAAATAGAATAAGAAAAAGAGAAAAAAAAAACCTTGAAATAAACAAAAAACATAGAGTTTCAAAAAGAGTTTTTATGTTTTTAGCCTTTAATCAAATGTCACGATTGAGACAGTAGGATGTCACGGCCGTGAGAAAGGTAAGCAAGAAGGTATTGTCCAAGTTCACAACAGTAATGGCCGTTACTGTAAGTTTAATAAGATATACGGCCATGACATTGAAAGGTCGTGGCCGTCATATTTCGAGAACCTCAGAAAGCTTTTGATGTGCTTAGTGTACTTGTGAGCGTTAAAACGAAATAAAAACGACTGTAATATACGAAACCAAAAGCTACAAATACACTGTTTATAAGAAAAACTTGAATGAACAATACTTAGATTGAAATGAATGACAAATAAACAATGAAAACAAATAGAAACCTAATCCACGACACTCTCGGGGGAAGAAAATGGGGGTTTAGAAGAATGTCATGGGTTTTTATGGTTACCTCGTGTGAATATCCACCCCGAATGGCTCCTCGGGTGTGAGAATAGGCTACCTCCAAGCTAATATGAGCTCCAAGAACTCCTTCAATGCAAGAAAGAATACGAACAAGGCCCGAAAAGCATGGAATGGATGGAAGAATATCAGGTGGGGTGTATTTGGGCAGAGTTTGGGTATCCAGGTTATTTCTTCTCTACCATTTTTGCTAAAAATGTCACCTATTTATAGGCAATGTGGGCAACACAGGCCCCCTCTGGAATGCTGCCGCCTGTCCAAAAAGGAGTAAAAGTGACGGCTGCTACCTTTTTACTTTTGTATAGTGCCGGTCGCTACCTTTATGGCAATGAAAAGGATAGCCGCGACTTTCAAAAGTTATGGCTAGGATCAAAAAGTTGCGGCTATGACAAAGGAAGTCACGACCTGTTCTAGGGTTTTCAAAAAGGTAGCGGCCGTGAGTTCAAAGAGATGACCTGCTCTAGAGTTTCAAAAAAGGTGGCGGCCGTGAAGAAAGGAATGTCACGACCTGAAGGTTTTTGGTAGTTTTCTTGGGTTTTAAATCGAATTCATGATTTTTCTTGTTTGAGAGTATCTTTGAGCATAACTCTCATTTTTTCGTCATTGGAGGACATTCGAGACGGGTGCTTAAGATTCGACTTGGTCAAATTGGGGTGTCTACACTAATTGACAAACAAGGATGTAGCATATTAGGTGACTTTAATTATTATATGAAGGGTCATGCTAACCACCGTCTATTGGGTGGTGGTTAATAAGATAATAAAGATAAATTTTTTTTCTAATATCAATACACTTTTAGAGGTGAGACCTACCACTTTTACATATATCAATACATTTTACACAGATATTTATATATTAAATACCCATTATCCACCGCCTATTGGGTGGTGGTTAGCATTTTTCTTATATGAATACTGGAAGCTTCTCCCAAAAATCTCGCTCTACTGGCGAGTCAATCATGTTTTAAAAAGTTTGTTATGCATTAAGTTTAATTTTTAAAATATTTGAGAGAGAATACGAGTTTTTATTTGTTTATTTATAATTAAAGGAACCAATAAGACAACTACATAAACATCTAGAAAGCCACTAAAACCATCTAGAGAATACAAGTTAAACACATGGGATTTGAAGCAGAGTGAGAAAACAAAAAAGATTTTTTTATGAGCTTGGTGCGAGACTTCAATATATTTTGACTTATAAAATCATATAAAGAGATACATCGACATTGTCACGCCCCAAACTCCGGGTCACGTGAAACACCCACAAATAATTATACATAACACCCATCCCGAGAATACACTCTCAAAATAAATCATACATGTATTATAAATAATCGCCAAATGGCTTACATTACAAGGTCCCAACGCCGAAAAATATGTTATAGCATACATGTTTAAAACTAGCAAAAAAGAAGACTACAGATCTTTCGCCCATCCGGCACCTCCAGATCAACCTACGTGACCGGTACCTGAAAAATATTTTAAATCCCACACCGTAAACCAAAACTCAGCAGAAATTAGACAACACATGCAAAATAAGCTAAACATGCTAGGAAAATAAGGTGTAGTTTTCGACTCTCTTTCAAGCCCTAAAACAGTTTGAAAACACAGCTCGCACGAGCCCCAAAGATAACAGATATATATATACAACACATGAACATATATCTAAGCCGACTTTCACAAGCCCCGAAAAGCTAACACATGCAATCCATGTACTACGCCCAACACACTATGAGCAATACACCCAACGCATATCTCTCCAGGACCTCGTATCCGTCCTTTAGATTCACACGCACTGTTTTTATGATCACGTTTTTATATTTAAAATTATGCATATCATCCTAACAGATATTATGCCACAGTTAATAGAAAGCAGTAAAAACATAGACAAAGGTAACAATTATAGACTCCTGTCTATTACCCTAGTCACCACTTAAGGCCTGCTCGGTAATGACAAGTTCTATACGGAGTCACGACAACGTAAACAGCGCCATTCACGGAGGCAACCGACTTGGGTTTACGGGTTCACAACCCGAGGGCCCTAAGCACCCACCAACCCAGCATCGTCAAGACCACGTTCCCGTCCTTCAGATACCTACATGCACAAACAACACAAGGATCTTCTCGGGCTTTCACCGAAGGACCACTGCCCCATCTAACATTTCTCAGGCTTTCACCAAAGGACAACTGCCCCATCTAACATTTATCGGGCTTTCACCAAAGGACTGCTGCCCCATTTAACATTTCTCTAACCAGGGTTAACTTACATCGGACCACGTTTTCGTCCATCGTTAGCCAGGGTTAACATTCATACCAATATCACGTAAGACCACATTTCCGTCTTACATTATGCATAACTGAAAATGAGAATTATAAATGCACAAAATCACATATAACCTTCATATCATGACGCCACCCATCACATAATCGACATCCACTCACATGGACTACAAATAACCCACAAAATCACGCATAATTCAAAGGCCAACACTCAACTCATAAAACCCGGTTCTCACAAACCAACACCCTTTCCCAAAAAGGACCACGGGCCCAAACACGCCCAACACGGCCATCACAACACACGATGCCCACTCGCGCCCAACACAAACCCAACGGTGAATAAACACCACGCACCTAACCGTGCACCAACACCCACGTCTAACCATGCACGTCACCCAAGGATGGCATCTAAACAAACACCCAAGGCCACTACACGACCCCCGAAACCACAACAGAATCAACCGAATCTTGAAACCCAACCACCAAACCACAAACACATAACCCAATACCTCAGTCGACTGAAAACTCTCGGGAAAACCAAAAACTCAAACCAAAAACATTTCAATCGACTGAACCCCAAACAGAAACATCTCAGTCGACTGACCTCCCAGGTCTAGTCGACTGACCTCTCAAACTCAAGATCTAGTCGACTGGCCTCCCAGGTCCATCGACTGACCTCCCACGGGAACCATTTTTTAGCCACGATTTCAACCCTCCAAACCTCGAATCGCAGCCTCAAAACCTTCATTCAGCACCCTCAGACATACACACGTCCAAGCCTAACACCAAAACCACGAAAGAAACACCCGACACCCGATTTCATCCATTGAAATCGACGAAAAAATAGGTTTTATACCCAAAATCCAACTAGAACATAAAATCAGATCTACAGCAATCTAACCAATAAAAACACACACGAGTACACTAGCACCCTTATAAGACATGAGAGTTTAGGATTCTACTTCGATGAGTTAAAAACTCAACACCTCGAACCACGTGTAAAATCAAGTTTCGCCAAAATAGAATTCCGTCAGGATGAACGCGTAGCCTACCATGCCAAAAGCAAGGATCCGCTGTTTGATCGTCAGAAACCGAGCCCCAGGCCCCCGAGAAGTTAGAGAGAAGGCAGAGAGAAAAAAGAAACTTACTGGACAAGTTTTGAAAATATCTAACTCCAGATATTTATAGGCCTCCAAAATATTTTTTTTAAAATTTTTGAAATTCGCACCGCAACGTCCCACGGTCCCGGGAACCTGCCCCGCATGCATATCTAACCCCGATTATGCATCAAAAGCATATAAAAACATGCTATCACATAAAAACGAAACGTGCGTCGAAAAATGCCGAAAAAAAATGGGTTAGGGTCTCACAGGCATAACGATAAAGATTCTAAACAAATGAAAGATCTCCAAGCAAGGAGAGAAAATAAGTCTCCATAAAGAGAGGTCACATACCTTCATGTAAGGAGGAGAAGCACAAACTTCCACGAAAGGAGGACACAAACCTCTATGCAGAAAAAATACAAACCCCTCTTAAAAAAGGAGTAATTATTAACTCAAGCAACAAAAACAATACAAAAACACGCATAACATCAAGAAATCTAGGCACCATGAGTCGCAATCTTTGCCCACGCTCACAAGAAGAGCCCACTTAAAAAAAGGTAGTCGCCTAGCGTCGAAAATGGCATTGTCTGTGCCAATTTACTGTTGTCGACCTAAAAGAAGTTTAAATCTAAAGAGTTTTTTGAATAAAAAAAATTGATATAAAGACATGAAAAAAAGCTACATGCACAAACACACATGCTAAGAAAGAAAAAACAAAACAAGATGGGAAGAATAGAGAGGGTATGGGTGACATCCTGTGAAGAGAAGATGGAGAAATAACCTAAATTAAGAGCCATGTGCCTAATCTCGAGAAAAGAAAAAAAGATTATTGTAGCCATTTTGTTTTATTTTTTTGCGCTCAAGTTTTCTTATTTTTTGATTTGTTTTATGAATCAAAAAGAGAAAAATATAATATTTAAGAAAATTTATTAAAAGTTTAAATAAGAAAAAGTAAATATGTTTTATTCGCTCATTTAACTGTTTTTTTATCTTTTCTCAAACTTTTGATTTTTTAGAAAAACAATTCTCAGTTCATTTTTTATGAGAGGGAATTGAAAAATAAAAAAAAAATTAAAAATTGCTAAAAACTACATACTAAAGACAAAATTGCACCTTTTAAAATAAGTCAATAAATTATTATAGCAGACGGGATATTTATATGCATTGGCGTTTATATATATGTACCAATAAAAAGTACATACTAAGATCAAGTTATTTGAAAAAAAAAAACTCATTAAGCATGTAAATTACTCAATATTCTTTTTGAATTCTTTAAAAAATAAAAAGTATTGCATGACATCATGAGCGATTAAATTGATACATTATACAAAAATGCATTGTAGAGGCTCCTGATTCCAAGTGGTAAAAATAAAAAATCGAAGAAATTTTCTATTTCAAATTCGTGACTGTCCATTTCCAATAAAACAATATCAACAATCTCTCATAGTAGTTTAGAGCGATCTCTCGTAATAGGGCAGTGATTTAAGATCGTCACTGAAATTAATTATAAGTGCAGAAGACTTATATTTTAGTAGACAAACTCATTAAAATTTTGAAGTACAAAACCAAAATTATGAATTAGATACACTTTCTCTTGTCTACGAAGTTAACGTTTTTCAAATGCATAATAGAGTTGGTGTGATTTGTGATGAAAGAATTTGGAAAATAGTGAATTTGACATTTATTAAACAAGACTGAGAATTGGCAAAAAGGATCAAAATAGTCATATACAGTGTTTGGTATTATTAAAATTAATAGTTTATATATTGTAGTTTGTAGCAAAAGTTATAAGTATTTGATAAAAATTGTAACTTGTAATTGAAATAGAAAAAAATAATAATTATAACTTAATTATAGCAGAAGTTATGATTATTTAAAAAAATTAATAATAAAAAATTAAAAACTACTAACGATTGTTTTCCCAAACACACGCAAAATTTAAGTAGATGGATGGAATTAGTAAGAAGCTTGAAAGACCAGTTATCACTAGCCCTTCTTATTGTTTTATTGGGTGTCCATGTCAAAATCATCATCCAATCCCAGAAGATATTGAAATGATCAATAAAGTCCTATATTTTTTTCATTAATTTTCATTTTTGCAAATATGATGTTCCGGCTCCAATTTGACATGATAACGCGGTAGCGTAAGTAACAAGTTTAAAAACCTAACGACCCAATTTTTTAATTATTTTTTTATTGTTTTTTTCTTACAAACGAAATGAAGCCTCATTTTTTTTTTCTTCCAAAAACATTAACCCATCTCGAACATAGACAAACTCAAGAGGACAAATGGGGACGGCGCTTTCCTAAGATTCAATTTTTTTTTATATATAATTTTAACAATGTTACTATTAAATAATTCAAAATTGTATAGATTTGCCTTCCAAAATTATATTAAAAATCTAATATTCATATTCTAAGAGATTATAAAAATAATGCATTTGCCCCTAAATTAAAATTCTGTATATGCTCTTTAATTAAAAACCATAGCGACCTAATTTTATTTTATTTTATTGTCATTTTTCTCTTACCAATGAAGGATCATTTTACCTTTTTTTTTTCTTTTCAAAAAGTCAATCCATCTCAAACATAGACAGATTCAAGTACTATTTTTATAGCAGTATTAATCTCAAATATTTTAAAATTGTATAGGTTCGTCTTCCAAAATTATTTTAAAAATCTAATATTTATCTTTTAAGAAATTACAAGAATCATGCATTTGCCGCCAAATTAAAATTTTGCATCTGTGCTTGATTTCAATGTTTATATATATATATATACATATATTAGTTGCAATACCTGCAAAGTTACGACTATTATAAAAAGCAAGCATCATACTTTGATCTCTTGAAACCGATCATAATATTTATTTCAAAACCCACTCTTTTCTTTCTTTATTATTTTTAATCTTTTATTTTCACATCTCATTATTCTTAAACTATCATACTTCATAGTTAACACATTTTATTTTAGTAATTTATTTTGTAATTATTTTTATTATGTGAGCTTTTTTTTAGTATTTTTATATAATAATTAATATTACACACACATCGCATGAGCACAAATATTATATATATATTATGCACACGTGATATGTGTAGATGCATATGTAATACACGTGTATGATATAGTTGTAAAATAACGAAGAGTAATGTTAATCTAATATAAAACTTGAGGTAGTATGGAAACGATGATAATTGTCCTTATCTTATTGGTATATGTTATTAGTAATTGGGAGATTTTTTTAGTGAAAAACGTTATAGTGCACGGTATTCGAGCACAAATTTGAATATATCTTTTTTTATACGATATGGCTCCCATAATTATGTAAAACTCACTTATGTGAAGGAAGCGTCTCCGAATATGTGCTCATAGCAAAACTCTTTTATAATTATTTTGATACATAGCCGATTGTAATTCGTAAGTATTTTTTATAAGCCAATAATGTGAACGGTTGTTACTGAAATAGAAAAAAAAATAAAATTAATAATAAAAAACTAAAATTTAGCCGGAGAAGCTTTTCCAAACACGCAAATGCAATATGGAGTCATCATTGAGATTTTGGAGACTAAGAATAGTATAATGGATGCACTTGGAGAGGAAGAATAGTATAATTGTAATCCCAGTAATGAGTGAACTAGATGGAGCTGGTTAAAAAATGGCTCAAAATTGTCAAACACCAAACAGAAAATTAACCTTGCGGAATTAGTCAAATGCTTTATTTCTTATTTTTTGAAGTAAAAAATTAGTTAGTGTCAAAACAATCCTACCTAACGAAAGCTACGAATAGCTAAAAGTTTAAAACTGTTAATTAAGTGTGTTAGTCCTAAT
>JAULJZ010142358.1:0-10554 GCA_032270985.1 Heliamphora pulchella | reverse complement strand
TCATACATCAGGGACATAGATATGCAAAACACATCAAACATATATAAGTCTCAAAAAGAGACGCGTCCGGGTCTCACACATCAGTTATTTTCGCATCTTTAGGTGCAAATGTTTAGTTTTATATAACAATAAAGAACTTTTGGGCAAATTTGACGCAAAATTTGATGAATGTATTTTTCTATGATATTCTATATCTAGTAAAGCGTATAGAGTTTTCAACAAAAAAATCTTAGTTATTGAAGAATCTATACATGTTATTTTTGATGAAGCTAACCTTGGTTCTTCAAAGAATTTTTGTAAATATAACCTGTTACATATAGAAAAAAGTGGTAAAACATCTTTATCAAATAAAAAGAAGAAAAAAATCAAGAGGAAGCTTCAAATTCCCAACAAATTGTAGTCCAACAGAATGCTGAAACTGCAAATCCAGAAAACTCTGATTTACTAAAAGTGTGGAGATATGCTCATAGTCAACCGAAAGATCTAATTATTGGTGATCTATCGCAAGGTATCAAAACTCGTTCCTCTGGTAATTTAGAATTTTTTTCCCAGATTGAACCAAAATATTTTGAGGAAGCCAAAAACGATAAATTTTGGATCTTGGCTATGCAAGAAGAGCTAAATCAATTTGAAAGAATCAAAGTTTGGACTTTAGTTCCAAGACCTAAGGAACATTCCATCATCGGTACAAAATGGATTTTTAGAAATAAAATGGATGAGAATGAAGTAGTTCTTAGGAACAAAGCTCAATTGGTAACCCAATGTTACAATCAAGAAGAATGCATCAATTTTGATGAGACTTTTGCTCCCTTGGCTAGACTTGAAGCCATTAGGATGTTGCTTACTTTTGCATGCTTTAAAAATCTTTAACTCTATCAAATTGATGTCAAAAGTACCTTTTTAAATAGTTTTATCTCGGAGGAAATTTTTGTGAAACAACCTCCTAGCATTGAAAATCTAGATTTTCCAAATCATATTTACAAACTTTCTAAAGCTCTCTATGGTTTAAAGCAAGCACCTAGAGCTTGGTATGAAAGGCTAAGCAAATTCTTGATTAAAAATGAGTTTTCAAGAGAAAAAATAGATACTACTCTTTTTATCAAGTCTCAAGAAAATTATATGCTAATTGTATAAATTTATGTAGATGATATAATTTTTGGTGCAACTAACGAATCTCTTTGCAAAAACTTCGCTAAGTGTATGCAGGGAGATTTCGAAATGAGCATGATGGGTGAGCTCAATTATTTTCTCAGACTCCAAATTAAACAAACTCAAGGAGGAATCTATATCAATCAAGCTAAATACACGAGGGACATATTGATGAGGTTCGACATGCTAAAGGCAAAACCTATGGGAACTCCAATGTGTCCTACAACAAAGCTTGATAAGGATGAAGATGGCATAGCAGTAGATGAAAAACATTATAGATGTACGATTGGATCTCTCTTATATTTAACTGCTAGTCGTTCGAATATTATGTTTAGTGTATGCATGTGTGCTAGATTTCAATCGAATCCTAAAGAATCACATGTGACCGCAGTTAAGCACATCTTCAGATACCTTTTAGGAACACAAAACATAGGATTATTCTATCCTAGAGGAATAGCCTTTGAGTTATTTGGCTATTCGGATGCCGATTTTGTCGGATGCAAAGTAGATAAGAAAAGCACAAGTGGTACTTGTCAATTCCTATGACAGTCACTAATCTCTTGGTTTAGCAAGAAGCAAAACTTAGTGGCCTTGTCTACAGCTGAGGCTGAGTACATTGCAGCTGGAAACTGTTGTGCACAAGTTCTTTGGATGAACAACAATTAGAAGACTATGATTTTTACTTAGATCATATTCCTATAAAATGTGATAACACTAGTGCAATTAATATATCCAAGAACCCTATACAACACTCAAGAACCAAGCACATAGAGATTAGATATCATTTTATAAGAGATCATGTGCAAAAAGGAAACATCGAACTTGAATTTATAGGCACAGATTACCAGTTAACGGACATTTTCACAAAACCCTTAAATGAAGAAAGAATATGCTATATAAGAAGATAACTTGGTATGCTATGTGCTCCCATTTCATGATTTATATGTCATACTAACCATGTCTTTTCGTTGCTTTTCAAAACATTTGATATTCTTTCTTATATGTGAAAAAGTGTCGACATCACTTGAAAAAGTGTCGACACAAATGTGTGTAGTGTTGACACAAAATTGTATAGAAGTGGCACTCTGTGAAAAGTGTCGACCCCTTTCTATTTAGTGTCGACACCATTTTGGTTCCCTTACTCTCGATAAATTAGTGTCGACACAAATATTAATCGTGTCGACCCAAATAGCCGAATGTGTCAACACCTGCTGAAAATGTGTCGACACCACTTCCTATTTTTGATACCCACACTTTCGAAGAAAAGTGTCGACACCAATTGTAATTTGTGTCAACACAAATCTTAACGCCTATATAAAGAGGCATCTGTCCCCGAACCGTCACATCTTTTCCCTCTCTTTTTCTAGACCGTTCTTCTCCCCCCGTTTCTCTCTTTTTTAAAACGTGTCAACTCCTCTTCTCAATCTCCATCAACTCCTCAAATCTATCCCCCAAATCCATCAAAACGCCACCAAAAATCATGGGAAAATGGGCAAAATGGATTGGCGAAGGAAAGTTTTCAAACCCTAGAGCTTCAAAAAAGAAGAAAACGACAGCTTCAACGACGACGACGGACTCAGCAACGGCGGTTGGAATGACTCAAGCATTGATGTTCCAATCCATCAAATACAAGAATGTCTACTCTTAGTCTTTCGCAAATCGAAAGGTAATCCCTGGTCGCACTGTCAATTTCGTTTATGTCAAATCTATTGAGATGAGTTTTGGTACTTGGTTTTTCGATTTGGGTTGGGAAAGGTTACTCCAAACCCGTGACCCACATTATCCTACTCTTGTCAAACTTTTTTATGCTCACATGCACATTTTTCTGATTCCCTCCACCGCCATTACCACTTGGGTTAATGGTGTTGATATTTACTTGACTCATCGTATTTTTGATGAAATACTCGGCATTCCTGAGGGAGATCTGTATGTATCATGTAAACAAAAAAATATTGACCTTGAAGGTTTCTCCTTCCATGATGCTCTTAAACAGATCTTTGAGGTTGAGAAAGTTGATCCCTCAAAACCCTTTGAAGCCAACACTCTTAAACCAGAATTTAGAATCCTTCATCATATGATGAACCACATTTTACTACCCCAAATGGGAAAATTTAGGGATGTCACCTATATGTACGTCTTTGTTATGTGGTACATTTTGGAAAAGAAAACCCTTGATCTCGGTTTTCTTTTTATTTCTAGCATATTTCATTCTCATGGAAAATCAAATTCCTCACTCCCCCATGCTATGTTTCTAACAAAAGTTTTCAAACACTTTGGTGTTGATTTATCTGAGGAGAAGGCTGTTGCCTTTTCTAAACACGATCTATATGACAGTTCCACACTTAAGTATATGTAAATCGCAAATGTTGATGGTGTGTGGACCACATCTCGTTGTGGTACCACTTTCTCTATAAGAACTCCTCCTCATGCTTCTCGAGATATTTTTTTCATCCCCATTGATCTTAACTCCCCCCTTGTTCCACCTATTTTCCCTGGCTCCTCCAGTTCCCCTGGTCCATCTCATGGTCCTCCTCCTCCTCATACCTTCACTTCTGTCCCATCTGCTCCACCTGCATCCTCCTCTGCCCCTGTCCATGTTGATTTGTCTGAAGTTGTTTCCTTGATAAATTTTTTGTCCTCCAAAGTAACCCTCTTTCAAGCAAAAGTCGACCAAGATTTTTTTGACTTGAATCACTCTGTTTCTTCCCTATCTGAGTAAGTTAAACACCTTGACAAGACCAACCGAAGTCTCTAAAGAGTAGTGGAAAATGCCAATGATGCCAAGAGAGCCCTTTGCAAAATAATAGATAAAAACATTGCATCCATTGTTAATTGCAATAAGGCAATCCTACATCAAGTGCGAAAAGAGTATGATCAAGGCATTGTAACTATTGTTCATGCCAACTCCCAGAAAGTGGAAGAACATCTTCAATGGATACATCAAGCCTGGGTAAATCAGTTTAAGCCTAAAGAGACCAAAGAAGAAAAGGCCGCCCGCCTCAAACAAGAAGCTGACCTTGCATTGGCTACACGTTATGAAGCTATGGCCCCGTCTGAAGCTAAGGATGAACGGACACGAGCCTCAAAAGAACGGACCTCCGTAAGCAAAGAGAAAACCAAGGCAAAGAAGGAATTCAAGTGCTTCATAGACGATTAATAGCCTCATTTTTTTGAAGATTCTAAAATGGGATAAAGAAAGAGGAGAGAAGCAAAGGTAAGTGAGTAAAGGGGAGAGAAGAAGAAGAAGTTCAAAACATTATCTTTTTTAAGTTTTTGAAGGTGAAGTTGTAATAGTTTTAACATACATTTCTTTTGGCTAATTGTTTGGATGAATGGTTTGGATGTTTAACATACATTTTTTTTTATGGGTTGAATGGTTTAACTGATTTAAATGGTTGAACAATTTTTTTTTGAATGAATGATCTATGTTGATATATCTAACTATGCATATTTTGTTTGATGGCTTGGCTATGAATATTTGATAAGATAAATCACTTTGCACATATTCACTGTTTCGCACAAATTTTTAATAAATTCAAAATACTTTTTGATTATTTATTTCAAATCATATCAAATTTGTATGCTTTCTGAATCTTGAATGCCTAGTCATTTTAATTGCATATTTTGTTTAAAGCATATATCGATAAGGGGAGAACACTTGTTGAAAATTATTTTTAAATATTTTTAAAAAAATGCTAATATGGTTGTAATCATCAAAAAATGAAAGATTGTTAGCCCAAGGACTTTTTATTTTGATTTTGATGATTTTCATAATTTATTTTTTTAGAATAAATAGATTTAAATAAATAATATTTTATATTTTCAAAATAAAAATGTTAACACATTTTGAACAAATGTTTTGACACCTTAACCAAAAGAAAATGACTTAACTCTCAAAAAGATTAAAACACTCATATATTCTTAAATGAGAATATTTTGTATTGAACCCAAATGAAAAATAAGCCAAACACTCATAGGGTAAAGTATACTTGAAACTCATCAAGTGTATCAATCCCTTTGAATAAATATTTTGACACATTGACTGTTCTATGAAGTTATCCTTCAGGTATCATAGTTAGTGTCGACACAAATAAGTTTTGTGCCAACACAAAACAGCTGTAGCTCTCAGGACTCAAAATGAGTCGACACAAACAAGTTTTGTGTCGACACAAAAGTGATCCTCACTTTTGGTATCCAGAAGTTTGTGTCGACACAATTTCTATTTGTGTTGACATAAAACAACCGAGGCCACCTGCAAATTTTGGTATCGACACAAAGTTGAAGATGAGTTGACACAAAATTCCTAAGCCTGACTGAAGAATTTTGGTGTCGACCCCAAAGTTCAAATGCTTCGACACAAAAGAACCGAAACTTGATGCCGAAATTAGTGTCGACACCAGATCCAAATGTGTCGACACCATGATATTAGTAAGGTAGAGTGCAAAATTGTGTCGACCCCTCAGAATACTTGTGTTGGCCCAACCACTTAAGGGACCCTGCCTTAAACTTTTTTTGTCGACATCAAAGGCATTTGTGTCAACACTTGCGATGGAAATTTAAACTCGCGACAAATCTCAACGGTTAAATTTTTGGCATTTATTGCTTCCACCTACGTCCAACGGTCATGAATACACAAGAGCTTATATAAGGAGTAACTTTTCAGCATTTAAAAAATCTGGAGATCTACATTTACTGTTTTATTGCTTGAAGCAAACTCAGAATTCTCAACCCCTCATTTATTGCTGAATCTCCAGCTCTTGTTCCTCAGCTCTCTTTACTTTATCATTTATTGTAAATCTTTTCCGTAAAGAGAGTGAGTGTTTCTTCGTTAATACTCTTCATTTATTGTATTCAATGGTGAGTCACACTTTATCCTTTGAGTGAATAAGTAAATCTCATCAAATAAGAGTTTAAGATAGATTAGAAGAAAACAGAGGCTTATTTTCATAGGATCTTCTTAAAGCTGTTAGGCTTGTGAATGTACCCGTAAACATTCAGCTCATTCAAGCAAAATCTTGAAAATTGTAAAGGTTTGGAATACACCCGTGAAATATTCTATATAATGAAAATACTCAAGGAACAACTTGAGGAGTAGACGTAGGTTAAGATAAAATCAAACCACTATAAATCCTTGACATCCGGTTATATCTCTCTCTATCCCTCATATTTTAATATTTGCATTGCTTCAATATTTGCTTATCATGCTTTATTTGATTGCTATATTAAAAGGTTTTGAAAAGGTTTTTAGATTGTTATTTAATTTTTTTAAGACCCAATTTACCCTCCCTCTTGGGTTGCCTTGTTCTAACAAGTGAATAACAGAACATTTTGTCACACATTTTTGTGCAACCAAAAATCCTTATTTTTAGTGATCTTCTTCAAAAGTAGTTTTCATAAAAAGTGTAGGTAACATATTAAACTAATTGCTGTCCAAAAATCAGACCTAAACACCCCTGGATGATTCTCTAAACCATTTTTAAACTCTCTGTTAAAAACTGATTATGCTATGTGTTTGATGACTGCCTGAACACATTTTATAAAATGGCCTATTTCTCTAACGTTTTCTAAATAACTACCCTGAGCACTATTTATGAGACTTGTAGGGAAACATATTGAACTAAAATATGTTTAGAAATCAGCCCAGTAGGACCTATTTGGATACCCCAAAATTGAGACTAACTAAGACCCTTTTTCTGTAAATATTCTGTACAAGTGCTAAACTGTTTTCGATTGTGGGAATTCTTTCCCCTGGTTGCCTTAGGATTCGGCCTTAGTGTTCAACATAAAAGTTATAGAGTATATTTTTATCTAAATGGTGATAAAAAATCAGAACTAAAATCCAAGTCTAAGTATCTTAAAACACCGTAGTCCTTTTTAAATTGATACTTGAAAGTTAACCATTAAGTTGTTAAGTGTGTGATTAAACATGCCCTTAATGTGAGACTTGAATTATCTTTTTTAATTGATTTAAATTGGGTGAATAATGATTTAGAGTGATTATATGATGATTAGAAACCATGCCATGAACTTAGAACTATGCCTTGAGAATTATATTGTATGCTTCATATGGTTGTACTTAATGCTTTAGAGACTTGTATCTTGTGCTATACCATGCCTAGTTTAAATGTCATGCTATACATAATTATACTTTGATATGCATGTTGTACCACCATGGGCATTAGCATAATAACATCATGGCATATTGGGGTCCATTTTGAATTTATTATTGTGGGTTGGGATATGTTGAAGTTATTATTTCCTTTGGTTTTAAGTTTAGAGCGTCCCTAGTTGCCAATTTTATAAATGTTTTGGGATGTATTTCCTGTGAACACCCTGGGTGTGTCCTCGGTATATGAAAATTGTTTATGATGAAATTTTTTTGGGCACCATGAGTTCATTGCTAGCATTCTGTCTCTCGTAACTTGGACTTTGGATTAACACCACACGAGCATCCCTGATCTTAAGGTGGGATTATTTGATTTTGCGCATTGATTATTATTTTGCTGGCCGGAGGATAAGGATGATAATAGCCCGCCCCCATGTCGTTGCCATTTAGCAGTAAAACAGCTGTGGCATGAAACCTAATGATGAATTTGCTATTCACATCGAGGTCCGAGGATAGATTTGGTGATCAATTACCCATGAAGTCTACTATTGTAATTTTCGGTGTAGAATTCATGTTATGTTCTAGGTGTATGTTGAGTTGGGTATCCGCATTGCATTTCACTATCATTTCTCATATAATTAGTTACCCTTGTGTCTACCTACTTACCATGTTAAATATGGTAAATTTGCCTATCCCTTTGATTTATATTTGTTTTAAGTGTTGAGTGAAGTGTGTTGTGGTGAAATTGTGTTGTGAGATTAATTAGAAAGTTTAGAGTGTTTTCTTCTAGGCTTCAGCTCTCGAAGTTATGCCGCAGGTGAAAAAGAGAGCTTACCTTACTAAGAAGAATCGACCGAACGGGGCAAGTACCAGGAGCACAAGGATCCGATTAAAGCTTAGTGAAATGGAAACAGTCTTTTTGGATATCTCTTGTATCTTTTGTAAGCACCCTTTAATGACTGTAATATCTGTATTTTGAAAGTTTTCGAAACTCAAATGATGTAATAATATAAGGATTATCTATGAATGAAACATTAGCATAACTTTAATTGTATGTATATGTATGTCTCAATGTACCCGGGAGCTGGGATGTTACAATGCATTAAGTTTTATTCAAAATTAAGCCCACTTTTCTACCAAATTAACCGGTTTTTCCTATAGCAAGCTCCAACCAAGTTAAACACCAACCGATGTGTGGAAAAGAAGTTTTTGACGCCAAGAGTGATCCTCTAACACTTGATAAGCAAGGGGTGAGCAAAGGATGATCTCCAAAAAGGGCGGGAGAGCCCATGAGAGCTCCAAATCTGGATCTAGGGTTTTAATTCTCAGTTTAGAGAGGGAGGGAGGTGAAGAGAATGAGAAATAAAATGTCCAAACTCACAAATTAAGTTTTTACTGCCGACATACCGCTCGAGCGGGCCCTTAGCCGGTCGAGCAACCAACGCTGTTCGAAAATTCTAAAAAGAATATATATATGTTTTAAATTCTCATCCAAACGCCTCACAACTCATTCAAACAATACACAATAATTATTCTCATACATTATCATGTATATAATTATTATCGTCTATCATTTCCACAGTTAAATTTTAATATTTTCACATAATTAAACACTTAACTATATTTCATCGAAAACATCATAACACGGTTCAATTAATCATTACAAATTAAAAGGGACTGGGTCCCTACAATATTTTTCAAAGTGCATTTAATAATCAATAATAAAATTATATATTTAACGTAGAATTAACCATCAGTAGATATATCTAAAAGAATTACATGTAAAAATTTTCAAAATCCTATATGAATAATTATTATTTTACTACTCGTTGTTGGCGATTACATTTATGTTTTTATTCTAATCAATTCAATAAAAGAATGAGTTAATTACTGTGAGGTTTTATTTTTCTGACTTGTTTTGAGATCAATCCTATATATGGTAAATAGTTATCCCACGAATTGTTTTTAAAATATTTACTGTTATTATGGACATTTATGCTCTTATATGTAATTATGGAAATTAAATAGATATACATAAATATATACGAGTAGTATAGATTATGTTTTGGTTATTGATATGTAATTATGGAAATTGAATAGATATATACGAGTAGTATCTAGATTCCGTTTCGGTGATGGAATATATATAGCAATTTAATCAGAATTTATGGTGAACAGTTAAATATGTGAATATGATATGGATGTCCAGCTCAGCTACCAGATCCTCGATACTCATGTAGGTTGACAACAGTGATGCAGAACTATTGAAGATCGGCCAACGGCCAAGTGCTCAATTTGATTCGAGCTCTAGCTATGATTAATAACACTAGACATCGGGTAGGCTTGTTGTCATAATTTTGAGGCGGCTGCCAACTTGGCTCAAGCTGTACCAACCTCACTCAACTTCCATGACATGCATAATTTTCGAAAAATTAGTGACCAATTCAATTTATAAGCCGTTTACTGATTTTCATTTAGTATAAGATTTTTTAAAAAGAAAAATCCATCCGCATAGAAGTTTAAATGTGCAAGATCCTTTTGAGACAAAAATACTCTAGAACAGATAAATTTATCTGTACCTTTTCAAAACATGCATGAAGAACACAGATAAATTTATCTGTCTTTTATTGAAAGCGCATGTAAAGAATACAGATAAATTTATTTTTCTTATTGAAAGCACATATAAAAAACACAAATAAATTTATTTGTACCTTTTCAAAACATGGATAAAGACACAGATAAATTTATCTGTCTTTTATTGAAAGCACGCATAAAGAATATAGATAAATTTATCTGTATCTTTTCAAAACATGTGTAAAGAATATAGATAAATTTATTTATTTACATATTTGTGTTCATATACAAAGAGTTAAATTTATCTGTTAGGCATAAATACACATACAGATAAATTTATCTGTTTGAATTATTTGTATTCATATGCATAATAGATAAATTTATCTGTTTGCATATTAAATAGATGACTATTATACAGATAAATTTATCTATTTTGAGGGTATTTTCGAGAGAAATTGCACAATTGAACATTACGCGTTAAAATTTTTATTGATGAACTTTGCGTATTAAAACTTATTTTTTTGAACCTTTAACTGAAAGCCCTATAATTTTTCTATAATTTTTGAATTTGGAAATTTAAAAAAATTAGTAGTAAAACATTAAACATCAAAGAACTCGCAACATTCTGCTGTTATATATATATATATATATATATATATATATATATATGTGTGTGTGTGTGTGTGTGTGTGTGTGTGTGTGTGAGAGAGTCACACAGAGAAGAG
>JAULJZ010142336.1:0-10555 GCA_032270985.1 Heliamphora pulchella | reverse complement strand
TCGGCTTTCGAGGTCTCTCCCCTCATGCTGTTCGGCCATGGACGCCGAACACTTTCTCTGTCGAACCTCGGCTTAGAATTCCTCTTCGAAGTTCAGGTCGAGTCGCATGGCTGAGACTCGACCTCACCTGCCCGTGCATTTAAGCTCGATAGCTCTACTTTGGCGTTCGGCCCCCTTTTCCTGAGCTAAGATAGATACACCCGAGGTATAATATCACAATCAGGTGGTCTGCAGCGTTGTATGGCATCTCACGTGGACGCCAGGTTACCCTGCTCGAAATTTAACCTCCCTCAAATATCATGCTAAGTGAATTGCTATTGGCATTGCTAGGTGAAGGTTGCTGGGTGAAAGATGGCTTCTGAAACTTTTTGTTTTTTGTTTGCTCTGTTTTGCGATCTTTTGTTGGCTCTTTCTCAACATGTGTTCTTATTTATTTATTTTTTTTTTGAAAGTTTGAAGACTCGTTGTAAGGAATTTCATCCCATTTGTTTCTATTATTCTTTTTGAATAATATTCGAGAAAAGTTAATTGACTTTTCTGAGACCAAAAAATCTAGCCTTTATTCTTGCAAAAAAGCCAGTTTTTTTGTGTAACCAAACATGGGCTGTCCTTTATTATCAACAAACTCTTGAAAATCAAAACGCAAATCTAACTGATATATAAAATAAACCCACCTTCCCACATTTTTACCGTTCAGGTCAAGTCCAAAGTCAGTATCGATCTTCTTTATTTCAGTGTTCATACATCTTTTTTTGGTTGCTCCTCCTTTTTCCTTCTGTGATCACTAGCTTTTATCCCATTGATGGACGGCACAATCTGACTATTTTCTGGGAATTTATTCAATAGTTGTATTGCATGTGTGATTAATTATTATTCATCACGTAGTAAGGACCAAGTAGACAATTGAATTAATAACTCAAATAAATAATCTAATAATATAGATTAAAATACTTAAACTCAAGTTATTAATAATAAATTACCAAAAAAAATTATATACCAGATATAAATTTTTTTAGGCTCAGTTTGTTTTAACTTAAAATATTTAAAAGATTACTTTACTTATTTTTTATTATTTGATTTGATAAAAAAACCATAAAATATTTTACGCCCAATGATCAAAACTAATTTACGTTCAAAAAAGATTATTTTTGGTGGTGGTAGCAGCAGATGTGGCAGTATGCTGCAGAAAGAAGACAGCAATTCCATAACACTCCTCCACAAGACATCAAAATTGGCCAGAAAAAAAATACCTAACATGCTCCAAAAAAACACAATTAATTGAGGGTTTTCACTCTAAAACAAATATTCAATAAAAAAAAAAAACACAGATCTTGCACATCCTCCCCCATTTCTGTCAATGGGGTGTTGTTCAAAAAATCAAAAGAACAGAGTTTCGTTGATCCAAACACCGCCCCCACCCCGGCACCGCGTACAAAGGGAAAAACACAATAAAAAGAAGGCCGAGCTAGAAATGAAACTTTTTTTTTTTAAAAGGATAAGCTCATTAAAGAAGCAAATTCATTTCCGGATGCCTCACTTTTCAATATCCTGAAGGGTTACTGAGGCAGCTGTAATTTCACTGTAAATGTATTGCAACCCCAAAAGAAATTGTCAAAATTTACATTTCACCAGCAAACCCTTGCTAACCTTATAAAATAACAAATCAGACAACCCACAAGCCAGAACTAGAAATAAGACACTCCATCTTACAAATGCAGAATTGCTTCCAACCTTCCAATCAATCTCAGTGAACTGCTTCAAATAATGCTCCTCCTCGTAGTTAAAGCCAACGCCAATACTAGGTCAGAACTTACAGCAGAGATATTAAACTAAGCTATGTCATTTACATAGTTGAGGTGCCGTTAAACATGTTACCTGCGGTAAGAAAGAAAACCCCTTCAAAGTGGGCATTCACCATTCTGCGCTACACCTGAAGAGCATATGTAATAAGAAACTATAGATTTCACAAAGATTGCAAGTGCTTTGATAAAGGAATGAGCAGAGAGAGGAAAGAAAGTACAGATTCTTTGTGAAGAACTTTACGCATGTTTTGACATCGGCCGTTTTCCAACTATCTGCTAATTAGCTTTCCTATTTTCCTATGATTTGGAGTTTCTATGATCTTCAAAGCTTCTCCTCAATCTCCTTGGAGATGATGGCTTGTTTGTACTACAGAGAAATCACAAAAGAATTCTTAAACACTGTTTAAGAAACAGAACAATCATGTAAATGACGAAACCACAAATAATAATAATAATAATAATAAGAAGAAGAAGAAGAAGAAGAAATGTAAATGACGAAACCACAAATAATAATAATAATAATAAGACAAAACCACAAACATGAGCCACAAAAGTAGCACATCATCAGAAGGAGCTTAATGGGACAACAGCACGTGCTTTACACGCGGAAAGGACTAGATAACCACATAAATAGCACAATCCAAATATTCAAGAATGCAAGTGAAACAGAAAAGTGAATTTGAGAACAGATATTTCCAGCAACACAAGGTTCATTCTAGGAAAAGGCCACAACATATAATCCAAGTAAGAACCTATCATTTAACCTACAAAATAGTAACTCAAGATGGATATACTATTCCAATACTTCAACATTGTATTTGGGGACTCACAATCACTAGCTTATATGCTTTTCTCTCATTATATCGGAACATCATATTCATGTGTAAACATCCTAAATACCTTAATCTGTTGATGAGCTTTGACCCCCTTCTTTCATTTTCTCCCAGAAACAGATCTATGGGAAGAAATAGCATAAATTTATTGAATACAAATTCATGAGTTCTGGAATAAATTAAGATTTTTAAATGTGCATACCAATGTCAAAATCGCTACAGTATTGACATTTCCTAGTAAGCATATCTCACTTAGACTAGCCAAACACACCTCATAACCTCCATGCTTGGTTGTTGAATCCGCACTTGATTATCCCCCAGGTCGTCAGTGTTTCAAGGGTTGTATGTCCACAAGGCTATGTTTCGCACTGTCATTTTGTGGCTCCATTGTGGTATTCTTCTTACTTCAATTTTTTGGATTATTTTGTCTATCTTATTTATCCCAACCTATGTTCCATATTTCCACCAAGACAGATACAAGGCGATACGCCATGTTTAGACATTTCAGTTCCCTTGCACAATCCAGTGGAGAGAATTTCAATGGCCCCTAAACAGGTTCGTACCAGCAGAATATGCCCTGGCTTGAGAGAATGGAAGCAGTATCACCTTGATACTAAAAAACGAAATAATGATTCAAACCCAAACCCATGTGAATGTAGTTGATCACACCTTTCTAGATAAGAACACAATCACACACCAAGACTTCGAGATGGACATTTTAGCATTCTAACTGCAACAAGCGAGCCCAAAGTTCTAATTTGAGGCCAATCTTACATTTGGTAAAAGAAATCCGCCATACATTGCACGACATCTTCTGAAACTACTCAAAGCAGCACTGTGGACAATAGAATTGTCCATAATGCATCCAATTCAAGAGTAGTCTAAGGCCACTTTTGGCTAGAGAGCGAAAATGGGTTCATGGCATCCAGATGTTAAGTACTAACGGCATCCAAGTTGGGTGGGCCACTTTTTCTTAAGTGCTGTATTAAACCATTGAATATAGTGTATTGATTACCAGCAAGGTGTTCTGTGATTTTCCCATTAGGATAGTTTTCAAGGGTAACATGTAAAATTACATGTTTTGTTTTTTCATGCGATTTTTGCGTTTGACCAATTACCAAGCCAAATTGTTAGGATCAAGCGCTGACCATTTCACCCAAAACCAATTGATGTTAGGAAAGGCGCACCTTTATTTCCTTATACTCATGGCAGCGCAAAGCCCATGCGTCTATACGTGCTGCGGGTGGGCCAAAGAGGCTTCGCAGTGCACACATAGTGCACCAGTAGGCTGAGCTGTCAAGCACCAATCACACGTGGGAGGGGGGACTCTCCCCACACACGAGCGAGTCCCTTAAGGGAGATTCTGGCTCCCATAAAGCCAACAATCTCCCCCCCCCGAAACTACCCCGTGGAGACTCGAACCTGCAACATCGCTCTGATACCAATTGAAAAAACGATTTAGACTTTTGAAAACAAAAACCTTGTTCATTTGATTTGCACGTACGGATTAAATGAAGAATAAAAAGCAATTAAACCACAACCAATCACACACAAGACAGACGATTTTTTACGTGAAAAACCCCAATATAGTAAAAATCACGGGATTTATTCAAGTCTGAAAGACACGCACTATAATCAAGTTTTTGGTTACAAGAAACTCTTTAACCAGTCTTCTTGCCGCCTTTTGATCTCCCAGTAATCCATCCAACACCAGTGAACCTACATTCCAACGCTTAAGAATAGCATTAGCATTGTTCAATTGATTTTCAAGTTTAGTTATTTGACTCTCTAACTCAGACATTCTAAAAGATTTATCATCATTTAACAGTATGAATCTTTCCTTATCTTGTTTACAATTTTTCAAATTAATGCACAAGACATTCATTTCATTTTTCAAATCTTCTTCTTTTGCTTGAGCAATCAGTAGCTCTTGCATGAGTTTTTCTTTCTCACTTTCACTTGTTTTAAGTTGGTACACAAGTTTTGCACATTTTTTGATCAACACATAAGTCTCCTTGTAGAGCTTATTGTAAGCTACTTAGAGAGTGTCACTATCTTCTCCTTCAACAATTTTCTCATTTGATTCTTCCTTTTCACCTTTACTCACAGTCTCATCTATATCAATTTCACTAGATTCCCCGTGGGCAGATGCAACAAAAGCTGTAACATTATCATCATCATACTAATCATCATTCTCGTCACTCAGCTCGGGTTCACTTTCATCATCCCAAGTTACAGTGAACACTTGTTGCTTCTTCATCTTGTAAGGACATTCCTAAGCAATGTGCCAAAATCCTTTGCACTCATAACACTGGGGGTCAGGGTTTTGAGATTTTTGTTCCTTTTCGTCAAAGAATTTGGGTCAATTCCTAGGTTTGTCATTTCCAAATCGCTTCTGTGATTTGTCTTCCTGATTAGGCTTCTTGTTTTTTCAAAACTTTTTAAATTTTTTAACAAACATTGCCATCATCTCAAGATCGAACTCATCATCAGAACCACTTGCAAACCCTTGAGCAGAGGTAAAAGCCAAATGTTTTTGAAATTTTATAATTTTGAAAGTTCAACTCATAGATTTGCAAGTTTTCAACCAAACTTTCAACTGTAATAGAGTCAATGTATTTGCTTTCTTCTATTGCAGTGACTTTTGATTGAAAGCGTTCGAGAAGAGATCTCAATATTTTTTGAACAATTTTTAAATTAGGGATCTTTGTACCAAGATTAAAAGAAGCGTTAATAATGTCACTTAACTTAGCATAAAAATCGTCAAACTTCTCGTCTTCCTTCATACGTTGGGTTTCAAAATTTGTAGTAAGACGTTGAAATTTGAAAATTTTTATGGTTTGAGTTCTTTCGTGAGTGACTTGAAGGATGTCCCACACTTCTTTAGTCAAGTCACAGGTGCTGATTCTATGAAATTCCTCATGTATAACTCCGCTAAAGATAGCGTTCATAACCTTACTATTCCACCCGGCATTCTCAAAATCTGTCCTATCCCGTTTAGCCGATGGCTTAGGGGTGGTTTCACCATCAACAACCATAGTAGGATATGCATATCCCTCAGAGACAGCTAACCAAACCCTCTCATCAACAAACTTAAGAAAAGCCGTCATCCTAACTTTCCAGAAAGGGTAGTTAGACCCGTCAAGAAGAGGAGGTCTACAGGTGGACACACCTTCTTTCAGATAATCCATATGTGTAAATCAAACAAAAAATAGGATCTACTAGAATCCTGCACTGATACCAAACTAAGCATTTGTCTCAATCAATTAGAATCGGATACATGAATCTATTTACGCCATTTTGCTCTGTTAAGGACCATATCTTCAGTTAGTTTCAATACGTTCATATATTTTCTTATTACTGCATCAGTTGTTCTACTTTGTATATGTTCAAACTATCTTAATCTATTTTCTCTCAACTTAACCTCAATTGTTGTGACCCCTACCATTCTACGAATTTTTTCATTTCTAATTTCATCTTGTCTAGTATTACCACACATTCACCTTAACATTCTCATTTCAGCAATACTCGTTTTATTTATGTAATCTTTCTTAATAGTCTAATATTCTGTACCATATAAAATCGTTAGTCTAATAGTTATCTTATAAAATTTTTCTTTTAATCTTGTAAGTATCCGTCGATCACATAAAAATACCAAAAGCACTTCTCCACCTGACCCAACTAACTTTGATTCTATAGATTGCATCATTTGCAATCTCTCCATCTTTGTTAATAATCAAATTTTGATAACGAAAATATTCACTTTTAAGTATCTCTTGGTTTTGTATTTATTTCTTCACTATTAATAGTCATATTATTGACAAAATTATATTCCATATATTTAGTTTTGTTCCTACTTACTCGTCGAAACCCTTTTGGCTTTAAAGTTTTTCTCCACATTTCTAACTTAGCGTTAACTACACTACTAGTCTCATCCATTAAGACAATTAGTGAAAATTCACATGTTGCTCCCATATTGTTTTGACTTCTCACATCAATGTATAATTGATACTCCATTTTCCATAACTCTTCATATTATCTCCTTGGGAACCCTATGAAGGTCTTTTTTTTCTTTTCCCAATATGTTTTCATTAGCAAAAAAAAAATAGCTTCCACAGTAGAATTCTAAGGTATATAACTGATTTGAGTTTTTGAACTATTGTATGATATTTTAAACTCTATCCAATTAGTCTCTCCTAAAGTTTCATTGTATAACTCCTAAGTTAAATAGCAAAAATGCAAAATCATTACCATAACTTCGAATATCACCTTTGTCCGCATATATTGGAATTACTGTTCCTTTCCTATATTCCTTGCCATTTTCCTAGAATTCAAGATCTTATTAGACAAATTAGCCAACAAAATGGTCCTCCATCACTTGAATGCTTCCAGACATTGTTTTACAAACAAATGGGATGACCATGATCTTCCATCAATGGAAAATGACATCTATTCCAATTTGCACAAAAGAAAGATGTGAAGCTCTTGTATCATATGCCAACCTCCTAGTGGTGGTACTAGCAAAACTACTACATTTGAGACCAATGAATTGGGAAAACATGAGGTTCAAGTACACGATAAAAAAAAAAAAGAGGTTCATGTACAGGACATGAAAACAAAACCATTCACAAGAATAATACCAAGTGAACCAAGCAGCTATTAAACTGAGTCACCGACCACGTGTTACACCATTACCAAAGTACGAATCAGAAGAAGAAAGAGGTAGAAATTATATCAAAACTAGTATTTACCTGATTGTCCTCGATCACTCTGCCATCATCCACTGTGGTTATATCTCGAAGAGTAATGATTTTATCTATATAGACCGTAGTCTCCTCAGCACATCCCAGAGTTTGGTTTACTGACATCATTGCATGCACATCTTCAGGTGCATTTTGTTGTGTTGATAACATACTAACAATGAATATACAAATAAACAAAGATGTGAAAAAGCAATCTAACAGAAGAGTACTAAATTGATTGCATAAAGACGTCATAACTATAGCAAGTCAAGTTAGCGGGACGATTAATGTGTTACCACACATGAGAACTTGAATGTATAGAAAAATACCAGGGGTTGGCAACCTCTTTTGATGACATTATAACAACATCCTTTTGCTGCTTCCTTTTCTTATTACTCTGTGTGCGCTCTACCAGAGTATCGGCACATCGTTTTAGCCAAGAGAAAGGAGCAGAAACAGGAGAAGCTACCTCTGATCTCTTATTAGAAGACAGATCAAGTACAATATCATCGTGAACATTTATTTCTTTATCTGAATCCAATTTGGCATCTTGTACAGCAGTTTGCTGCTTCAGTCTTTTTGCAGAAACTTCTTGTCTGCTAGATATTGGATCAAAGTCTTGAATCTCCAGTGCAGTTAAGAAATTGGGGCCAATTTTCAGATCCTCCAATTTTTTCATCTGTTCAATCTGACCAAGAATCTCCTCTCTATCCGCATGCAATAACTCCCTTTGTTTCTCCAATTTCTGCCTTTGCACTGTAAGTTCTTCAATAGCATTATTCAACTCTGCCCATTCATTGTCCCTTTGTTCCCGATCCAAATTGATCTCTCTTCTCTCGGCATCAAGTTTTTGCATTTCTAGGTTAATTTGTTCCATTTCCCTTGCTACTGTTTCCCGAAGAGAAGCAACGTACTGAAGTTCTTTCTTCTTTTCTTCCTCAAAGGCCTCCGCTCTTTCCCTAAGATAACTTTCAATTTCTTCACGCCTCTTAATAGCACAATTCTCTAGTTCCCCTTTCTGCATCTCAATGTCCAGCAAAAAATCTGTACGTTCTTTCTGAATCTTGCTAAACCACTCCGAACGCTCATGCTCAATTTTACTCGTGAAGACTTCCTGGTCACGAGAGAGCAACTCCTTATCACATTTATACTGATCCCACAGCTCATCCTTCTCTAACTTCAGGCTATCACGCTCATCCTTGAGAAACTTAGAAACAACTAGTCTCTCCTCAGCAGCACGCTCTGCTTCCATTAGTAATTCTTCTCTTTTCTCATCAATCAATTCCCACTCAGTCTCAAACTTTGCCTTCTCTGCATTCAACTCATCTGCCAGATCCTCAAGTTCCAGCTTCTGGGCTCTGATGGTATCAATTTCCTCTTTAAGACTCATTTCCAAAACCAATAATTCGTTTGTTTCACTTTTCATAGCCGCGATATTCTTCTCTGCATGATCAACTTGTTTCTTTCTGTCTTCCAGTGAGTCCATAGACTTCTGAAGCTCAAGCTTCATGTTGTTGTTCTCTTCTTTTTCCTTCTGTAGAAGAGATTTTTTCCATTCAATCTCTTTTTCAGCAGCAACGAGACTTGTCTCTTTCTCCTCGAGTAAAGTCATCCTCTCTGTCAAATCCTTCTCCTTATCTGCCAATGCTCTCGACTGAACTTCCAAATCATGTTCTTTTTCCAAGATTAGGTCCTCCCGTTGACTAAAATCCAATTCCCTCAACTCCCAAGCACGTCTCTTAGACTCCATTTCCTCTTCCATTAGTTTGCGCTTCATCCCCAACTCTATTTCCAATTCAGACTTCCTTGCTCTCAAAGTAACTTCGTGACTGGTCATCACTTGTTGGATTCCATCCTTCATTGTTCATCAAGAAGAAGGATTAGAAGAGAAATCCTAACTAGAACTGTATAACTTTAGCAATAGTAAATATTACAAAATATTGAACAATGCTTCAGCACGAAGGCACCAAGAACATCAGTAATCACAATTCCATTTACAAAATATGCAACTAGCAAGAAGGAAATTGACAGTGAGGATAAAGGCAAACTTACTGATTCCTTGCTTGCAAGTTTCTGCTGCAGAATGAGTAGCTCTTCTTCTCTCTTGTTCAGCTTGCATTCTCTTTTGATAACAGCCTGTGAGCACTCAAGAGAAATGTTGCATTAATTTTCAATTTACTCACAGATCCAGGCAGTCTAGGGGGACCACCAAGGGTCCTATATGACTGACCAGTATAAACATGAAAATAGATTAGCTTATTCCCAATAAATAAGTAGTGGGCCAATAAATTCCTAGCTAATGGAAAGACAGTTGAAGATGCGATAACTCGATACTTTTCGCTACAATATCAATAAACTGGAAAAAAGATGGATTATTTTGTGAAAGAATTTTTGGTCCTACAAAAGTGAAATTTGTGCCGATGGAAATTATCGAGCAATCAGAATGAGAACGATGCCCGAATATTGTGAACAATGTGGAGTAGAGGATAATGACGGAACACTCTGCCAGATGGTTATAAATATAAAGAAAAACAACATGAAAATTAGCCTATATACCTCCTCCCTTGCTGACAAAGAAGCTATATTTAGCTCCAGACTGCTTCTCGTCTCATTGAGAGCAATAGTTTCCTTCTCAATGTTTGCCTTTGAAGCCTCCAAATCTTTCTCAATTCGATCTAATTCCTGCGACCTATTAAAAATGTACTCCTCCCTTTGGTTTAGCAAAGCCTGTCCATCAAGTAATCTTTCTTGCGATTGCTGCAGAGTTTTCTGCCTTTCACATAAAGATTGTCTCTCAAGAGTAATCTCTTTCTCTTTAGCATCACAACTAACCCATCAAAAGGACACAAAAATTCGCGAGTTTCAGAAACCAGGTTGCCTCTTTTAAAATCACATCAATATAAGTAGATAACTATTTAATTCAACAGGTTTATAATACGAAAGAGACATGGGCTAAAAAAAGGTTGATAGAAAAAATCAAATGGGACCTTAAGATATTCAGAAATGTACTTCAAGGAAAAGCTATACATAAAGAGAACTTCCAACCTATATCAATGACAGAAGTGATCAATCTTCAATTCTAACTAGAAGAATAGGTAAGTTCTACATTACCTTACTATCAATTGCATTCAAATTCTTTAATTCATTTATTTGCTCTTTTCTTATATATATATATATA
>JAULJZ010142325.1:0-10555 GCA_032270985.1 Heliamphora pulchella | reverse complement strand
TTTTGAGGCTCGTGTTAGCCTGATGAAAAACTTGTGATTTTTGGTTGAAAAAACCTTTTTGGCTCCTGTGGTTGAGCCCGTATGCTTGTGATTGCATATTTCCTGCTTTACAGTTTTATTGTCTTTTCCTTTGAGTTTCAGTTCACGGTGTGGAATTTTCTTGTAAAACCTTTTTTAGGTAAGCGTGGTCCTGTAGGTTGACCCGGTGGTGCCCGGAGGTGGCTGATGACAAGCCGTCTGTTTTGTCTTGATAGGTAGCTTATACCTATTGTATATGTTTCATGTTTATTTGTAACATGTTATAAATCATATACTATGATTATGGATGTATGCATGTTTTAATGCTTTCGAGAGAACCTTAGGTCGGTTGTTGTTTTTCGTAGTTTCATACTACGTCTTTCGTTGTTGGGATCAACGGTTTACAAACGGAATTTTCAATTGATTTTGCTTCATATAAACTTTTGTGCTTCTAGGTAAATTTTGGAACAGCCTAAGTTTCTTTTAAAATGAAAAGATTTCCTTATTCAAAACTGGTACTTTATTTTTAAAGGTTTAGCTGTGGAGCTGTAACTGTAGTTTTTTGGCTACTCTTTTAAATCAATAAACCCTTGGTAGTATGTTTTTACGAAGGTTTTGGCCTTGTTTGGTCTTCTGATTTTAAATCCCTTTTGTTTGGTCGGTTTGGTGGTTGTTTGGTGACTTTTCGCGTGACCCGAAGTTTGGGGCGTGACAATGAACTCCAAGTTCCAAACACAAGGCACAAAACAAATTACCATGGCTGTAATGAAAGAATTCATTAAATTTTCAAAGAAATATATTCATATGACACTCAATAATCTTTTGATCAATTATACCAAATTAAAAAAAATGCCTAATAATTTAAAATTTGTCACAATACAAACTGGGAGAATTCTTGCTAAAGAAAGGAGCAGCAATTCCAACAAATTCATCACTTGAACCAGTGTTGAGAAAAACAATGCTAGCCACACTCTGGAATCTACAAGTCAATTCAATTCACAAGATAGAATTAGCAGGGAACAAAAAAATAGTAAGCAAATTGCTCAAAAATTAAAAAAATAAGCAATTATTGTAACCCAAAAATCATATATTCTCATCAAGGACCAAAAAGTTAAAAGTCTTATGCACAAATTGTCACGACCTCAAACCCAATGCGCATGAATCCCACTAGAACTTCTCTTATGATATTCTCTCAAATTCTTTAACTCATTATAAAATGAATAACTCCCAGATTTATAAAATAATCTAAGTATAAAATTTATAAATTTCAGCAGAATTTTCTCTATTTTTCAAACTATCCCAAACTTTTAAAAATCTGTTAAATTGAAACAATAATATATACTCAAGCACAACCTGAATTTCAACTTATAATCACAATACAAACTAATTAATTACTACTATTTCCACATCAATACATTTTATTCTTTCAACTCTATCCAATACTCAACACAATTACTATTATTCCAAAAATAGAAAACATCAACAAGACTGTAAACTGTCGAAAACATTTCTTTTTAACACATCTAGCATGCCTGGTACTTGCCAAAAAAAAGCAAAGAAACAGAAAAGAAAAATATATCTGAAACTACTTCTAAGTTCTAAGTCCAAGCTACTACCATCAGCCACCACACTCGTAATTCACAGAAAATTTCTAAAAGGTGCTAAAATTGTTGGAATTTTAAATATGGGCATGAATAAATAAACTATAAATAGGTAGAGATGTAAATTAAGTTAATAAATTTTTATTTATCTTTCTTAATCATTGCATATCTTTTAAGGCTATTCTTAACAGCTAAAACAAACTACTGTCGGTACAAAGAACTTTTGCTATCTCTTGAATATCTAAAGCAATTGAGATGCCAGCAATGCTACAACAAGAAAGAAGAGTCTGACACATTATTAATTCCTTAACAGGGGGAATGAAAGCGGAATTTGTTTGGATTCGGGCCTCTATAACAAGTTAAAAGTGGTGCGTAAGACGAAAAAGAAACAGTAGTAGTAGTAGAATTGGAAGAAGGCTAGGAGGCAAGTGAGTTTCTAAAAAGCATTTGTATTTAGGATGGTGCCCTTAGTACAAAAGGACTCAATAGCTACCATAACAATCAGCAAATGCATACCTAGAGCTAATCGGAGCTTCAACCTAGCTGCATCATCTCACGAATGGAGACTAATATTTCGTTTCTTGCCCGCCATCACACAAGCTAAGGGCATTCTCCCTCCCTCCCTCCCTCCCTCCCTCCCCTCCCTCTCATTCTGAACTTAAATAAACGTATAATGCAAAATGGCTTTGTGAAAAACCCACAAATTGTATGTGGGACAGACTCCATTTGTGAGACATTTGAGTTAGGATCTCTGTAAAATACATCGCACATATCATTTTCGAAAAAGTTAACGAGAGGAAGTTGGAAATTCCCCAACATTGTTGAACTCCCAAAGCTTATGAACTCCATAATCCACTGCCTGCAAAACCATAAATAAATAAATAAATGGCACAACTGATTGGTAACCCAAAACATTAAATCAAATTCCAATCAATTTAGACACATCAAACCACAACTACCCCTTTTTTCAATAGCAGTACAAGACAAATCTAAATCACTATATATGCGATCAGTGAATACCATAACGCTTAAGCTTGTCATCTATCGCTTTAAAAAATAATTCTAAGAGCTATCAATAAGAGTTTAATGAGAATTAAGTACATAACAAGAAACTTTCAATAAACCAGACTAATTAAATTACAACTCACCCCTGAAGTTCCTTGATTCAAAGTATTTCCTAATGAAAGAATTGTCTTCATAACTCTCTTGAATTTGGCAGAACTCTTGATCTCGTAAGAACACTATTAAAATGTACATGCTAGTGCCAAAAAAAAAGAGAAAGAAAGATGATTGAGATTAAATGGATAGCTTGCCTGCTCTGCTGCTAAATTGCTGAATTGACAACATTCAGGTTATTTCTAAGCTTAGAAACCTGAAATGGAGAATGCCAAATTAAGTAATAACACAAAATCCAAAATTGATAAGAAGAATGATGGATTTATAATCAAATCTAGGAGCGAAACTGTATTTTAAATGAGAAAACTCTAAGCATAAATTCTATTCATGGCACTTGCATTAACTTCAAGAAAAACTATTTGAAAGATTCAGAAAGGAAGCTTAACCCATGTCATATCTGGCAATGAATAATGGCCAAACCCAAACATAAGAAAAATAATAAATTGATAAATGTACAAAGGAGAACCTCATCTCCAATAACCTGTTCACATTTTCCTAACTTTATCATTTTCTATACTATATCCCTGAAAATAGAGAAATCGGTCTTATTATAATTAGAATGGAAGTGGAACCTGTATAAAGGCAAACATATGGCCATCATTTCATGACAACCTATCTGCATGAAGATTTCAACCATTCATATCAGTTTCTTTCAAGCTAAAACACTCAAATAAAATTTGTAGCTGTTGGTTACTAATCATGCATGGGAAGGAACAAAGCAAGACCACAATACCTTAACCTAAGTAAATCTACATTGTCCTCATTTTAATAGGTACAAATCTACATTGTCCTCATTTTATTGTTGTATCTCAAGTTATTATTATTATTTTTGTTGTGCTTCATCTATATCTAAGTAATGGACGTGAATACTCTTTAAGTGTCCAAAACGTGTTAAGTTCTTAAAAAAAATAAGAAATAATAAGACATGTTTGGACGCATATCTTATGAGAGTCTGATGAGTGTCTCGCGAGAGTCATTTGTGCCAGTGTCCGACACAATGCCCAACACGACATCTCACATTCTTGAAAGTTTCAATACTTCTTAGATACAGACATTATATTTTCATATTTAAAATGAAATCTTTTCTCAAGTTAAACAAATCTTAATAGAAAAACTAAATCCGTAACCAATTGGCTTAAATATAACGAGAATAAAATTAGATAAATTCAACATAGCTCTTTTTCATTGCCATAAATTTGAGCATAATCAATATGGCGGTATCCTACCTGCAGAGATAGGGAAATATGTTTCCTTGAGTGCTTATAATTATTAGATTAATGAATTGAGTCAAATTAATGGGTACAAAATGACTAATCCCTTTGTTTTGTTTTCCCCAACAAAGTATGAAATGACTAAGACAGGTCAACTTATGTATGCAAGCATATCTCAAGCGCATTCTATTTCTTCCTGAGAAAGGAACAAGAATTTGTACTTCACTAACTAGAGGATGAAGATAATGCACGATGCTGAATAAACAACAATAAAATAAAGTAAGAAGGGAAGAGAGCAAACATTCTTAGTGGCCAAAAAATGTAAAATCTAGGTGAAAGGGAAATTTTTTTTTTTTTTAAAGTCTTTTCACGATAAGGAGACTATGAAAACTAACATGGACCAACACTTCATGGTATTCTTTTTCCGAGCAGAATTAGGTTATATTAAATGATTCCAAAGAAAACTAAAATAATAAGAAGAATGATGTTGCTAAAGTAGACTAAATGCTTCAACCACGCACAACATTTACACAATTTCAATCTTTTCAGTATACAGTTTTTTTTTTTTTTTTGTATCAAGCACAGGTAAATGTAAAATGATTACCAAGTAAATCATAAGAGAAAATATACAAGATCTACCTTTTATAGAGGAGAAAAGAGAGCCTAGAAGATAACTCTTAAAAAGATTGCTATCCATCAACGGTTTCCTTCTTATCTTAAAAGAGTTCTTTCCCAAGTTAAATACTAATAGATTAGATGAACCTTATCCTTAATTGGCTTATGAATAATTGTAGAATCCAAATGAAATTAAAATATGAAAAAATATGAGGCTAATGGGCCACCAAAAAGCTCACGAGTTTAACATCCTTCCACTTAGCCCATTAAGCCGATTGTGTTGCAATGTGTATTTTATTTTCTAATATATGCATTTGTTTATTTTATTTTGACTCGATGGAATCCACACGTAAAACTTTAACATGTGATCACGAGTTTTTAAGAATTAGCTAATAGGTTCATACTAATCAAAAACTATATTACTGCGATTAATTCATATCACCAATGTGAGCCATAGCGATTATGTAGCATCTATGTTACATTTCCTTCTATATACCACACAATTAATAATCATTACTAACCCAATCCATAATAGGAAAATATAAATATAGGTTATATTGCGTAAAGCGGTCCCTGTTATTTATCTTGTCAAAACTTTCATGTTTAACAATCATTCAATATAATATGTGCACACATAACTGAATACAGCAAAAAGTAGAAACGAACTTTTATTGCGCAAAATATAGTGTCAAGTACAAGAAATCACATAATGAAACCTTTAATCATGCGTATTACATATTACTCAAAAGACCCATCCTAACATCATGTTCTTTATAAAATTTGGGTGACAATTCCTTTGTCAATGGGTTTGCAATTATAAGGGTGGTGCTCAAGTTCTCGATTGACACTTGTTATTTCTGGACTCTTTCTCTAACGACCAAGTACTTTATCTCCATGTGTTTCGAACCACTAGAGTACTTTCCATTCTTAGAGAAAAACACTGCTGTGGAGTTATCACAATATATCTTCAACAGCTTGGCAATTTAGTCAATAACACCAAGCTCAGAGATAAAATTTTGCAATTATAAAGCATGACTTGTGGTCTCAAAGCATGCCACAAACTCGGCCTCCATCATGAATGAAGCAATAATGAACTACTTCACACTCTTCCATGAGATTGTCTCACTAGCTAGTAGAAAGACAAAACCAGATGTAGACTTTCTACTATCAAGACAACCAGCAAAATCTGAATCCGAGTATCCGATCACGTCTAAATGATCTGATCTTCTGTAAGTAAGCATATAGTCCTTTGTTCTATTAATCTCATGCGCTAAACCAAAATCATTACTAACTAGAAAAATATTATCCACATATAAAACCAAAATTATAAACTTACTCCCACTGACCTTCAAATATATACACTGATCAATAGCATTTTTTCTAAATCCAATTGAGGTAATGGTATCATTAAACCTTAAGTACCATTGCCTAGAAGCTTGTTTAAGACCATATATGGATTTCTTTAATTTCAAGCTAAATGTTCTTTTCCTTTCTTTGCGAATCCTTCAGACTATTCCATATAAATTTTCTCATCCAAACTACCATTTAGAAAATCAATTTTCACATCCATTTGATGTAACTCTAAGTCATAATAAGCTACATGAGCCATGAATCCATGATGATTCTAAGTGAGTCCTTCTTTGACACTGGAGAGAATGTCTCTTTATAGTCAATCCTTCTTTCTGAGTGAAACCTTTGGCCACTAGTCTAGCTTTAAATCATTTGATATTACTTTTTGCGTCACGCTTGTTCTTAAAGATCCATTTACACCCGACTTTTTTATAATTGTTAGGCAATTCGATGAGATCTCAAACACCATTTTGGTCCATTGACTTCAACTCTTCATTCATAGCATCGATCCATTTTACAGAATCAACACTATTCATGGCTTATGAAAATAAAATTGGTTGTTTCTTAATCCCAATGTCAAAATTAGATTCTTGTAGATACACCACATAATCATCTACAATGGTAGGTCTTCTTTCCCTCTGAGATCTTCTTAAAGCTGCCAATTGTGGTGGTTCTATAACATGTTCAATGGCAATATCCTCATGGAGTGGTAAATCAATTTCTGAGGAGCAACAATTTCTCGATGAGGAAAGATGGTTGGGATGTTTACTTTTACTTCATCGAGATTTACCTTTCATGATTTCTCACTCCCACTAGTTTTGCCATTCTCTGGGAATTTGGTATTACCGGTTTCAATTATCATCGTACTGTAATTAGGACAATAAAATTTGTACCCTTTAAACTTGTCTGGATAACCAATAAAATATCCAGATATCGTTGTAGAGTTTAACTTTCTTTCATGTGGGTTCTAGATTCTAGCCTCTGCTAGACATCCCCAAACATGTAAATGTCTCAAACTCGGTTTCCTACCAGTCTATAACTCAAAAGGAGTAGTTGGGACAGCCTTAATAGGAACCCTATTTAAGACATACATAGCGGTCTTTAATGCTTCACCTCACAATGAAATAGGTATATTTGATGAACTTATCATACTCCCAACCATTTTCATAAGTGTACAATTATATCTCTCAGCAACTCCATTCTGCTGTGGCATACCAAGCATTGTGTATTGAGCACGAATGCCTCGCTTTTCTAAAAATTTGGCAAATGGACTGAGATTTTGGCTCGACTCATTATACCTACTAAAATATTCACCATTTCTATCTGACCTCACTATTTTAACCTTTTTATTTAATTGTCTTTCAACCTCAGTAATGTACACCACAAGGATGTCAACGACTTGAGACTTTTTATAAATTAGATAGACATATCCACAACGTGAGTAATCATCTATAAAGGTGATAAAATATTTTTCTCCATTAAAGGAAGGAACATAATTTTTACAATATCTATCTGAATTATTTCAAGAAGCTCATTGCTTCTTGTGGCACTTTTCTTGGAGTGCTTGGTTTACTTTCATTTTATGCAATCCACACATATCTCAAAATCAGCAAAGTCTAGGTTTTCCAAAATCCCATTCTTTACCAATTTTTCAATTCTATTTTTAAATATATGCCCCAGTCGTTTATGCCACAAGATTGAAGATTTTTCATTAATTTGACCACGTTTTAAACCAATATTTGAATGCAGGAATATTAAAGATTGTGCAAACTCATGATTCAAAGCAATTTGATATAATCCCTCATACAAATTATCAAAACCAACTATTATTGAATTAAACACCAAACTGAGTTTTTCACAACCAAATAAAATTGAATATTTAGAACAATCTAATCTAGATAAAAAAAAACTAAATTTATAAAAATTGAATGAACATAAAATGTCTCTTCTAGATTCATCCAATGACCCGTCTCTATGACTAGGTGATAGGTTCCAACAGCTATCACATCAGCTTTGAGACGACTCCCTATATAGACAAGTCTTTCACTTTCCTTTGATTTCCAGGTTGAATGGTATCCCTGCAAAGATTTCGTAATGTGAATCGTAGCCTCAGAGTCAATCCACCAAGTATTAGATGGTACTTCAACAAGATTTGATTCATAACATACAAAAGAAAGTTTATTACCTTTCTTTTCGAACCAAGTTTTACGCTTGCTACAGTCCTTCTTCACATGTCCATCCTTGCCACAAAAGTAGCACTTTACTGTAAAGTTGTTACTTTTATGGGCCTGATTGTTACCTTTCCCAAGTCCATTCCCCTTCTTAGGCAGATTTCTCTTTGATTTTTCAAAATTTCCTATTTTCTGTACAACTCCTTGAGCCACAGCCAATGCAATGTGATGTCCTTTTCCTCTCAATCTCACTTCTTCCTGAACACACATATTAATTAGCTCATTCAAACTCCACTTATCCTTATTGATGTTATAGTGAATTTTGAATGGACCAAAATATGCTGGAAGTGAGTTGAGGATTAACTGGATGAGAAAAGACTCATCCACATGCATTCCTATAACACCAAGCTTTGCAGCTTTGTCAAACATATTGAGGATGTGATCTTGAACTTCTTAATTGCTATCATATTTCATTGTTGTTAATTCAACCATTAACGTGCTTGCAAGTAACTTATCAGCAAATCTAAAACGATCTTCCACAGCTATTAAGAATTCTAGTGTATTAGAAGTTTGTGGTAGAGATATTTTAATATTATTTGTCATAGTCATCCTCATGAACATCAGACTAGCCTGTTCGTTATTTTCCAAGAATTAAAATAGCATACTTGTTCTTCAGTGCTATCATCAGTGATTTCAGTAAGCTTTTCGACAAGTAATGGCATGCCAATATCCAACACTCCCAGTGTGAATCAAGCATGCTCATTCCATTCTGAATAATTTGAACCAATAAAAACTGGATTACTGGACGCATGAGAGTGCAGCGAAATAGGAACAGTTACTGAAAAAGAAAATAGGACAATGTTTATATTAATGCATTGAGGTTAAATTTTATAGTGATGAATTAGTGATATCACCTTGATTCCTCATTTGGGTAAAATCTAGGTACATCTATTATTCACTCATTAATTAGGTGCAAAATTATTGCCTATGTAGGTCTAAGTAATTTATGTAATTTATTAATTAGCCATGTTACCTTTGGGTATCCAAACTTAATTAATTAACTTATATAAATTACATTACCCTACCCAAATTATAATTATTTGAATATGACTCTCCTTTGGACTAGTCACATTCTCTTAATTATAACTGTCATTGAGAATATTATTAACTTAAATGTTACCCTTTTTAACAAATTTTTACGTAGTTTTATATTTGTAAGTTTTATAAATTTAGGTCACTTTGGTGATTACTAAATTTACAATTCCTATAAATATAAAAACTAACTAATAATATTATCTTCTTATTTTATTATTTGGTCATTATTTAATTTAATCACAATTTTATTAGCAATAAATATACATAATTTCCATTATTCTTTTAAGTGATTAAAATCATTCAATGACTATAACAATAACAATAATAGTTGCATGTATAAAATAAATACATAAATAAAACATGCTCTTTTATGAAATTAAATACATTAAAATTTCACAACAATATTAATATTCAATTTTTTTTTATGTTCCAAAAACAAACACCCATCGCTATAAAAACATTCAGTGACATATAAATTTAGATCATAAAAAAATAATATTTATATTCTATTATTATTTACAGCAACTCAATGTATATATAATCTTCACATATAATCATCGGCATGTATTGATTTAAAAACAATTCATTCTCTAATATAATCTATTATGCCACATTGGGTACAACGGCTAAAATATTTTATTTAAGGAATTAATTCCTATATATCAAAAGTGAGGTGGAATTTATCCACTAGAACCAAACATAACTTCCATCGGAACCGTTGTCATGCTCCAAACTTCGAGCCACGTGAAACACCCAAAAATAATCAACCACAACACCCAGCCCAAGAATACACTCTAAAAATAAACATACATGCATTGTATATAAACGCCGAATGGCAAACATTACAAGGCTCCAACGCTGAGAAACATGTATTAAACATACATGATACAGTAGAAACAAAAAGAAAGACTATAACTCATCCACCTCTCCAGCACCTCCAGATCACCCTGCGTGACCGGTACCTTAAGAAAAGCAAATCCCACATCGTGAGCCAAAGCTCAGCAGAAACTAGACAGGCATGCAGTATAAACAAAACATGCTAGGAAATTGAAATGCAGGTTTAGACTTTCTTTCAAGTCTTGAAAACAGTTTTCACATGCAAACGGGAAAGCGAGGATACAAATCATCTTTTGACTCACTCACAGGAGCCTGAAAATAGTTTTAAAAAAAGGGTTTTTAGATCGCGATTCACACAACTCTTAAAACAATTGAAAATTGGTCTATCAGTCCCATGATGCAGTACATGCAATCTATGATACATACAACCGGACCTCACACGCCGCAACCACAGAAGTAACAATCGGCCCTCACACGCCGC
>JAULJZ010142314.1:0-10555 GCA_032270985.1 Heliamphora pulchella | reverse complement strand
CTTCTTGGAGACTAAGTGTGAGAAGAAACCAAAGAAGAAAATAACTTCGATCGGCATCGGTGCCCACACACCGTGATTGTCGTAGCGCGTCCGGGATATACGTGAGAAGATTGCCAGGTCGTCTTTAACGTATTCGGGAGTTTTTAAAACTTTTTGACAAGTTTCATAAAGGTATAACAGTATTTAGATTTATACCGTTCTTGTTTTTCATGAAAAACGCACATGCCGTTTTTTACGGTCACAGCGCTGATTCTAAAATTTTTTCCGCATCCCAACTACGGGAGCCACTAATCATGTCTACAATTCGTTGCAGGGTTTCTAAGAAACCCGACAACTTAGTAATAGAGAGATTTAGCAGCATATTGGTAATAATACAAGGGTGGCAGCAGTTGCAGTAAGAGATGTCACTTTTAGTTTTAGTAGAGATAGGATACTTCTTCTAAAATATTGTCTTTATGTACCTTCGATTAGTAGAAATTTAATTTCAGTCTCGAGCTTAATAAAGAAAAAATATTCTTTTCATTTTGGTGACTTTGTGGTTGTGAAGAAAAATAAATATTTTATTTGTTCTGGTACATTGGTGGATAATCTGTATATCGTATCTCATATTTCTCCTACACTATTACTAACTAAAATAAATAACACATATAATTTACCATATAAGAGAAAGTTTTCTTCTTTGATGAACCAAAATTTTTTTGGCACTTATTCTTGGGTCATACTAATCTAAAAAGGATAAAAACACTGGTAGCAGATGGACATTTGAGTTCATTGGAAGTGGAGGCACTTTCTGTCTGTGAATCTTACTTAGAGGGTAAGATGACCAAGAGGTCTTTGTCAGCCAAAGGCTATAGAGCTAAAAAACTGTTAGAGCTGGTTTATTCTGATATATATGGTCCTATGACAATTCGGTCTAGAGGTTACTTTGAGTACTTCATCAGTTTTATTGATGACTACTCAAGGTATAGATATATTTACCTGATGCACCGTAAGTCTAAATGCTTTGAAAAATTCCAAGAATTTAAGATTGAGGCAGATGCGGAGGCGGAGGTGGAGAAGCGTCTGGGTAAAAGTATTAAATTACTACGATCCGACCGTGATGAGAAGTACCTCTTTGGAGAGTTTAGAGACTACCTGCCATCATAATGGATTATATCCCAGTTGATTGCACCTGGCACTCCATTGCAGAATGGTGTATCAGAAAGAAAGAATAGGACTCTTATGGAGATGGTAAGGTCTATGATGAGTTATTCAGGTTTACCCAATTCATTTTGGGGACTCTCTATAGAGACAATGACTTACATTTTGAACTTGGTACCTTCTAAGTCAGTACCTTCTTAGTCAGTACCTTGTACTCTCACAAAATTGTGGACCGGGCATAAGCCTAGTCTGAAACACATTTGGAATTATGAGTGTCCAGCACATGTGCTGAAAGGGAACACAGGTAAGTTGGAATCAACGACAGAAGTTTATTTCTTTGTGAGGTATCCTAAGGGAACAAAGGGTAATATGTTTTATAATCATAAGGATCAGAAGGTCATTGTTACCACCAATGTTCGATTCTTTAAAGAGGATTATATTATGGACCATAGGTCCAAAAGCAACATTATTTTAGAAGAACTGAGAGAAAATACCAGTACAACGGAAGAGGAATCATAAGTCACTGATATTCCATTACCTCGTCGTAGTGAAAGGATTATCGGGACATGTGCAAATCAAGAACATGGTGCTGATGTATAGGGTTCAGATTCTACACAGCGTGTCACTGCTAGTACACAGGCACAGGTAGTGCCTTGTTGTAGTGTGGGACGGTTGTTCATCAACCTAATCGATATATGTTCTTGGGAGAGTCTTTTGACAAGATCCCAATAGAACTGGATACCGAGTCTTGTAACTACAATGAAACACTTCAGGATAAAGATGTAGATCTTTGGCAAAGGGCTATGAATTCAGAGATGCAATCTATGCATTCCAAGTAGTTCTGGAAACTTATAGAATCACCCAAAGGGATAAAACCCATTTAATGCAAGTAGATCTACAAGAGGAAGAGAGGAGCAGATGGGAAAGTTGAAACCTTTAAAGTTAGGCTTGTTGCAAAAGGGTTCACTCAGAAAGAAGAGATCGATTACGAGAAAACCTTTTTACCGGTAGCCATGCTTAAGTCTATCCTGATTCTCTTATCCATTGCTGCTCATTTTGATTATGAAATTTGGTAAATGAATGTCAAGACAGCTTTCCTTAATGGAAGTCTTGACGGGTGTATCTATATGATACAACCAGACAAATTCATTGCAAAGGGCCAGGAGCACATGTTGTGCAAGCTTAAGAGATCCACTTATGGACTTAAGCAGGCATTGAGGTCTTAGAATACTTGATTTGATCAAGCCATAAAGTCTTATGATTTTGATCAGAGTCTGAATGAGTCCTGTGTATACAAGAAGCTCGATGGAAATGCGGTGATTTTCTTAGTACTTTATGTAGACGAAATTTTTGTTCATCGAATATGATGTAGGGACATTATCTACGGTTAAAGTATGGTTATCTGGGCAATTCGATATGAAGGACTTGGGAGAAGCCAGCCACATCCTTGGGATCAAGCTCGTGTGAGCTCGGAAACAAAGGATATAGGGCCTATCATAAGAAAAGTATATCAATGATATCCTTGCTCATTTGAGCATGCAGGATTCTAAGAAAGGATTTCTCCCTTTCAAGTATGGAGTCACTCTATCCAAGGATCGGTGTCTTAAGATACCTGATGAGATAAAGAAGATTAAGGTTGTTCCTTATGCTTCGGCAGTAGGAAGTCTAATGTATACTACACTTTACACTAGACCCGACATCTATTTTACCGTTGGCATGGTTAGCAGATATCAGTCTAACACAGGGTAGGAGTGTTGGACTGCAGTAAAGAATATAATTAAGTACCTAAAAAGGACTAAGAATTATATGTTGATTTACCAGGCAAACAGTCCAGTACCTTTGGGGTACACAGACTCAGATTTTTAGTCTGACAAGGATTCCCGTAAGGCTAACTCAGGATATGTGTTTAACTTAAGAGGTGGAGCTATAAGTTGGAGGAGTATCAAGTAGTCCGTCATTGCTGATTCCACCATGGAGGCCGAGTACGTGGCATCTTCTGAAGCAGCCAAGGAGGCCGTTTGGCTCAGGAACTCCTGTTGGATCTAGAGGTGGTCCCTTTAGTTCAGTTGGCTATTACACTTTATTGTGATAATAGCAAAGCAGTTGGAAACTCGAAGGAGCCAAGGATCCATAAGAAAGGAAAGCACATTGAGTGTTAGTATCACCTGATACGAGAAATTATACAAAGAGTGATGTTGCTGTAACCAAGATTGCATCAGAAGACAACCTTGCAGATCCTTTTACAAAGAGGTTACCAGCTAAGACTTTTGATAGTCATGTAGATGGTATGGAAGTCAGATGTATGGCAGCATGATTTTGAGCATAAGTGAGAGATTGTTAGGGTTAGTATACTGAAAACCATGTTGGTTCGAATCATATCCATGTTGTCCATATCTATTGATCTTATGCATATAAGGTTCAGGTAGACTAAAACTGTGCTAACCTTTGTTTTGTAGCATTCTATCCCAGCTTTATGGTCATATATAAATGTATGTTTGATTGCATTAATGTATGATGACAGTTTTTGGTTTCCAAGACATTTTGATCGTGGTATAATCAATGGAAACTCCATTGGAGGCATAAGATCATATGTAACCTTCTCTCTCCAGTAGATTGAATGTGAACTCCTGATAAGGAGACATAGGAACTGAACTTGTAATCTTTAATAGGTTGAAGTTGAAGATTGGATCGTGGTTTGGAAGCCCCAACAGGATTTCAATCGATTTGAAAAGTTCTAAAGTGTTTAGAATAGTTTTGGTGCATGTCGATGCAGCTAGGGTTTGCAAAAATGAAGTTCAAAAAATTCAGTTTTCATTCGAATAGAAAAATTTCTAGAGCTGAATCGTCTAGACGCCTGTCCGGATGAAAATTCATTGGAGCAGGACCATCCGGATGGAAACGGAGTAGAGCTTTTGGTCAAGTTTTGAGCCAGGATATTCGTAGATTTTGACACGGATCAAGGTTTCAACATGATGGATTGGTGCTTGGTTTTGGGGGCTCTACCCCTAGACCCCGCCAAGGGCGCTACCCCTGCGCCCCACTGGGGCGCTGGCTCTAGACCCCACAACCTGACCGGGCAAGTCGAACCCTGTGCTAGGCGAGCAAACATGGATGCCTTGGGATCATGAGGCGGCTCAAGAAATAATGGATTGACCATAAAAGCTGGGATTATCTGTTTATTTATTGTCATATGCATGTTTATTATTGTTTATGTTTTTGTTGTGGATGTTTGATTCTTGACAACATTGATAACATATACTGTTGCATGCTTGACAAAAGGTTTAATTTAAATAAATTTAATTTTTTGAAATTAATATGAGTTATTGGACAATAAAATTAAATTCTCAAGTTTTATTTAAAAAACATTTTTCATCAAGAGGAGAGTTGAAAATTTTATTTGATACACATATTTCACGTAATGATTAGTTTTAACCAGATTCTTTGTAATGTGTGTTTTATGAATTTGTTAAAATTAAATAGATTTTTATAACCCTAAAAAATGTTTTGAAAAATTAAGTGGCAGAGAAAATTTATTTACAGATAAATCTCGCGATCTCCATCACTAGTTCGTAGGTGAAGTAATTAGTTTTGCGTGTTAGCATTTGAGCCTTCCTCCCCATCGGATAGAATTAATTACGAAATCACCGGTATGAACCTCTTTTGGGATAATTCTGGATAATTATTAGTGTGACTCACTTCTCCATCTGAAGGGTTTATTGCGAAGCGATTAATTCAGAATTAAGTGATGGTTAACACTTAGTTATAAAAAATAATATTTTCTCCATCTGAGTCACTGCTATTATTTATAGGACTGAAGCTACGTCAGCTAATTAATTTTATTTAGCATGGTCAGTTACCTAGATAATAAAATTAATAGAAATTGGCATGTCTGGACAAATTATGAATGGCAGACGTCCTTCCCATCGAGGCATGCTACTCATGGGGTACCAGGCAAGTTGCGAATTTTTTTTTAAAATGGTAGAGGGAACCAATTTAAAATAAAATTTAAAATTTTTGTTCATCTTAATTAATGATTTTTAATTATATGATTCTCAAAATAAAATGGCTTTCAATCCTCTTGTGATTATACTCAAAGAAAACAAATTAATGGGTCCTAATTGTGTTGATAAGAAAAGGAACTTGGATATTGTTTTAACCGTTGAGAACTATAAGTTTGTGTTAACTGAGATTTGTCCACTAGTCTCTGATGATGGGGCAACCCAACAGGAAATCAGGGCTTATCAGAAGTGGCAAAAAGCTGATTAGATGATGCAGTGTTACATTTTGGCTTTCATGTCAAATGTATTACAACATCAGTATCAGTCTATGCCTAGTGCCTATGACATGATTATGAACCTCAAAGAGATGTTTGGGGATCAGAATCATGCAGCTAGGTAGGTGGCCATGATCTAATGAACATAAGCATGGCTGAAGGCATCCTAGTTAGGGATCATGTTCTAAAGATGATCAGTCTTCTGAATGAGCTAGAGGTCCTAATAGCTAAGATTGACGAAAAAACCCAGGTCGATATCATACTCCAGTCGCTGCCTGATAACTTTAAGCAGTTCTGCCTAAATTATTCTATGAACAAACTCAGTTTTTTCCTAGCAGAACTATTTAAAGAACTTCAAGCAACTAAAGGAGTTCTTAGGAGGCCAAATAATGTGTTTATTATTGAAAAAAGTTTTTCCTTTAAGCCGAAAGGTAAGAAGAAGAAAAAGGTTTCGAAATAGGGATGTATAGGTCTAACAGTAGTTAATGGGCCTAAAGCTGGTGTGATAAAACCAAAAGGCAAGTATTATCACCGATACCAAATAGGTCATTAGAAAAAGCAGTATCCAATTTTTCTCAGCAAACATATCAAGCAATGTAATTTATGTTCATTAGTTGTTAAAACATGTTTAGCGGTGTTATCTACCGATACCTGGTGTATAGATACGGAAACTACTAATTATGTTTGCAATTCTTTGTATGAATTCTAGAAAACTAGGCAGTTAAATGTTGAGAAGATTTACCTACACATGGACAATAATACCAGGGTGGCAGCAGTTGCAGTAGGAGAAGTTACTCTTACTTTTAATAGAGATAGAATTTTAATTTTAAAATATTGTCTTTATGTACCTTCTACTAGAAGGAATTTAATTTTGGTTTCTAATTTGGTTAATATTAAATATTCTATTTCTTTTAATGACTCTGTAGTTATTGAAAAAAATAAAAGTTTTATTTGTTCTAGTACATTGGTGGATGATTTGTATATTATATCTCCTATCTCTCCTACACTGTAACTAAATGAATTGAATAACACGTCTAATTTACCAAATAAGATAAAAGAATCTTCTTTAATGAACCAAACATTTCTTTGGCACTTAGACCTGGGTCATATTAATCTGAAAATGATAAATAGACTGGTTGAAGATGGACCTTTAGGTTCATTAAAAGTGGAGGCACTTCTAGTCTGTGAATCCTACTTTAAGGGTAAAATGACCAAGAGGTCATTTTTGGCTAAAGGCTATAGAACTAAATAACCGTAGGAACTGGTTCACTCTGACTTATGTGGACCTATGATTATCCAGGCTAAAGGAGGCTTTAAGTACTTCGTCACTTTCATTCACCTTAAGTCTGAATACTTTGAGAAATTCAAAGAATTTAAAGTGAAAATGGAGAAGCGTTTGGGTAAATGTATCAAGTCACCACGATCCGACCGTGGTGGTGAGTACCTCTTTAGAGAGTTTGAGGACTATTTATCAACAGAGGGGATTACATCCCAGTTGACTACACCAGATACTCTATAGTAGAATGGTGTAGCAGAAAGAAGAAATGAGACTCTTATGGAGATGGTAAGGTCGATGATGAGTTATTCGGATTTACTCGATTCGTTTTGGAGATTTGCCTTAGAGACAATAGCTTACATTCTGAACTTGGTACCTTGTACTCCAACAGAATTGTGGACTGAGCGCAAGCCTAATCTGAGATATATTCAAATTTAGGGTGTCCAACACATGTGTTGAAAGGGAACGCGGGTAAGTTGGAAACAAGAACAGAAGTCTATTTCTTTGTTGGATATCCCAAGAGAACGAAGGGTGGTTTGTTTTATAATCCTAAGGACCAAAAGGTCATTGTTAGTACCAATGCCTGATTCTTAAAAGAAGATTATATAATGGACCACAAGCCCAAGAGTAAAATTATTCTGAAAGAACTGAGAGAAAATACCAGTAGAATGGAAGAGGAATCATAGGTCATCGATATCCCATTGTCTTATCATAATGGGAGGATTATTGAGACACGTGCAGATTCTAAACCAAATAAGGGTGTTACCATTGACATGCAGGTTTCATAACCAGGGTAACATGTGGATCATGGTATACGGGTTCAGAATCAGCACAGCGTGTTACTACTAGTACGCAGACGCAAGTAGTGCCTCATCTAAGTAGAAGGGTTGTTCATCAACCCGATCGGTATATGTTCTTGGAAGAGTCTTTTAATAGAATCTCAGTAGAACTGGATACCAAACCTTGTATCTACAATGAAGCGCTCCAAGAAAAATATACAGATTTTTGCTAAAAAGCTATAAATTTAGAATTGAAATCTATGTATTCTAATTAAGTCTGCAAACTTGTAGAACCACCCAAAGGGATAAAATTCATCGGATGCAAGTGTATCTACAAGAGGAAGAGAGTAGACGGAAAGGTGACAACCATAAAAGTTAGGCTGATTGTAAAAAGGTTTACTCTGAAAGAAGGGATCGATTATGAGAAAACTTTTTCGTCGGTGGCCATGCTTAAGTCTATCCAGATTTTTTTATCCATTACGGCTTATTTTGATTACGAAATTTGACAAATGGACGTCAAGACGACTTTTCTTAACGGAAGTCTTGGCGAGTGTATCTATATGGTACAACTAGACGGTTTCATAGTAAAGGACCAGGAGCACTTGTTGTGCAAGCTTAAAAGATCTATTTATGGACTTAAGCAGACATCTAGATCTTGGAACACTTGGTTTGATTAGGCCATTAAGTCTTATGGTTTTGATCAAAGTCCTGATGAGTCATGTGTATACAAAAAGCGCGGTAGTCTTTCTAGTAATTTATGTGGATGGCATCTTACTGATCAAAAATGATGTAGGGGTATTATCTTCGGTTAAAGTATGGTTATCTGGACAGTTCGATATGAAGGACTTAGGAGAAACCAGTCACATCCTTGGGACCAAGCTTATGCCAGATCAAAAATAGAGGATGTTGGGCTTATCAGAAGCTAGTTATATCGACACCATCCTTGCTCATTTTAGCATGCAGGATTCCAAAAAAGGGTTTCTCTCTTTCAGGCATAGAATCACTTTATCCAAGAATCAGTGTTCTAAAACACCTGATGAGATAGAGAAGATAAAGGTAGTTCTTTATGCTTCGACAGTGGAAAGTCTCATGTATGCTATGCTGTGTACTAAACCCGATATCTATTTTTTCGTTGGCATGGTTAGTAAATATCAGTCTAATCTAGGGCAGGAGAATTGCACAGCGGTGTGGCTTTGGAATTTAGGGGTTAAAAATGAGAAAATTCAAAGATGTTTTGGAAAATACTTTAACACTTTGTAAACCAAATTTGGAAAATCTCTTTTGTTGAAAATAGAGTCGCCACTTAGTTTTTGAGAAAAACTAAGAAAAAAAAAGCTGGCTACTGATCTTGAAAACGTTAACCAGAGAAAAAGGATTCGGGAGCTAAGGTACGAATCGGGGAAGGTGTTAGGCACCCCATTCGCCCAACCGTAAGGTTGGCCTCTACTAATCATCATTGGTTCTTTAATATGATTTCTCAAATGCATACAAATAAAAAAATGAAGGTGAAGAGAGAACATTCAAACTCAAGTATAAAAAAAATACATAAAATATGTACATAACACTCCAAAACAAATAAGTGCTAAAAGAAATTCTAAATCCTATAACATGCAATTTCTATCTAAATGATACATGAAACATATACCCACATACAATATTGTTTAAGCAACCTAAACTAGCATGTTTTAGTTAAAAGAACAAACAAGTTAAGTTGCTAAAATTATCTAACTTGGATTGCACAAAAATAAACTACACAATTTTGACATAAACTAATCAAACCCTAAACTAATATGTACAATATGCATATTATTGAATTATCTAAAAGTATGTACAAATCTTATGTTAAAAACTAACCAAATCAATAAAATCTAATAACAAATATTTTATGTATTAATAAGTAAATATTTGAAACTCTAATTTGGAGAAGAAAGAAATTAAAAAAAAATTACAAGCCAAAATAAAATGTTGGAAAATGCTTGTTTAAACCACTAAAAGAAAATCTTATTATTTACATTTTGTATTTTTTTGAACAAAAAAAATAAAAGAAAAATAATAGAAATGAAATAAACAAATGTGTTTTTAATTATTCTTAGAAGAGAAAATTACACTATTAACTTGAAAGATTAAAATAAAAAAATTGAGAAGAACATTAACTAACATAAAAGGTATTTTTATTTGTTTTGCGCCTTTTTGTGGTTAATAAAAATAAAAGAAAAGAAAAAAAAATACTATGGAAAACAAATTAAGTTAATAGAGGAAGATTTTAAAAAAGATTTAACATCTTATATTTTTAAGAGAAAATAGAAGAAAATTGAGAAAAATAAAAGAGATAAAAAGAAAAAAAAGAATTTTTTTTAAAGAGCAAATTATGATGTTTTTGTGATTTTTGGTTTAACAAAATAAAAAAAAATAAAGATAAAAAAAGAATCATAGGAAAAGAAAATTGATATTTTTTGTAAGAGAGATGAATGCTAATATTACAATAAGAGAAATGCTAAATAGAATTTTATTAAAGTTAATAAGAAGATAAAAAGACAAGAAAAGAAAATTACACTAATATTGAAATAAAAAAATAATAAAAAGTACAAGCTAGAAAATGAATATTAAGCTAAAAAGAAAATAAAATGAAGTATTAGTATTTTAAAAAAAAATAGAATACTTAAAGGAAAAGTGATAAGGTATTATGAGGAAAAAATAAAGTTGATGATAAAAGAAAATAAAATACTACATCAAAACAAAAGAAAATGCTAGAAATATGAATTGTATTGAAAAGGGAAAAATAAATAAATGAAATGAAAACCGAAACATTAAACTAGTGCTTAAAAGAAACATAAAAAAAAATAAAAAATAAATAAATGCTAGAATATTTGAGCAAAGTTAAGAAAATAAAAAAACCACTTAAACTAATATTATAAGCAAAGAAATGAGAAATAAATGGTACATTAAGAAAAAAATTACATTAAGCTAAAAGAAAATAAATAAGACTTTTTTTTAAAGCTACATTACACAAAAAAAAAGTAAATACTAAGAAAGAAAGTTAAGTAGCTATTAAATGAAAGTTAAGAATTAAAATGGACCATTAAATTA
>JAULJZ010142303.1:0-10555 GCA_032270985.1 Heliamphora pulchella | reverse complement strand
ATCAAATAAGAGGGCTAGACTTGAAAACATCATTGGTTCTTAAGAAAATTTCTCATTAGCATTTTTGCATACATATGCATTGTTCTTCACCCCCCCCCCCCCGCCTGGTCGACCTGATACCCTGAACGTTAATCCGTTTCAGGGATTGTTGGGAAGACGGGTAGCCCTTTCTGACTGTACGCTACCATAGGTACAGTAAAAGAGTTCGGGCGTACTATTTGACCATGACCTGCACCACTCCAGGAATGTGAGTTATATATCCGGCTCTATTCAGAAGGTACCCTATTCAAATTGACCAAAATTGGCCTTTTGCATATAGTGAACTTAGAACCCACCAATTAGGTGCTGCTAACCCTCATAGGATTATGTGTTTTTTTTATTGAATGTTTTGACTATATATTGTTAGGATTGTTTATTCAGATTAGACTAGTTCTTTCCCCGGGTTCGGCCCAGATTTTATGTTATCCTTCGATTAGATTAGTTTGTTGCCTTCAGGTTCTTACCCGGGTTTCGTCCTTCACCCTGATCAGTTTCTCACGCCGTAGTTTTCTTCCCAGGGTCATGCCCGTGCTTCGTTTTAAAACCTCTAAGATAGTCTCCCTCTCCTCCGGGTTCTTCTCGGATTGTCAGTTCTTCCCTGTTGTTGTATCAGGCTTTTTCCTGGGGTCATGCTTTTGTTTCGTTTTGAACCTTTAAGATTATTTCCCCCCCTTCTGGGTTCTGCTCGGGTTGCTAATTCTATATCCCATTTTTTAGTCTAGGCTTGCTTTCTTCAAACCCCTTTCTCTCGACCTATGTGAGAGAAGTTTTGTTTTTCTACCGTTATGCTGCCGGCTTTCCTTATAGGTCGAACAAGTTTCTTGAGGGTTAGAATAGTCTTTTTTCCAAAATGCCATCCACTTAGATAAAACCTTTCCTCTAGAACTTGGTTGATCAGTCCCCTTTGGTTCTCATCCTGGGTTTTTAGATGTTCAGTTGTTATGCTGGTAGTATGAGCCCGACAGGGGCATTATTTCAGTATCAGCTGTTTTGGGTATCTGGGATATTTGTTAAATTCTTTTGAAAAATGTCTGAGACTGGTTATTCTGCTTGTGGGATTCAGGCTTTTCTGTGGGATACCATTGATCCGGAAAGAGTACAGTCGACACAAGTTTCAGCAAGATCAGAATCAGGCAGACTTTGCAGAGTTTCTGAATCAACAGACATGGCAGAGAATGAAGTTAATCTGACAGCCCTGATAAGGGCTATTACTGAGATACAGTGAGCTGTGGAGCAGCAGACCCAAGCCCAAACTCAATGTCAGGCACAGATACAAGCAATTCAGACCCGTATACTCGGTATGAATGGACAGCCAGACAATACAAATGAGAACGACAAAGATTATTGGGATGAAAACTAAGGACCCGAGATACCGCAAGTTGCTGTACCACCTCGGGTTCCCCACCAGATTGTGGTAGAAGATGAAAACACCACTCAGTCTAGGGAATCTGCGCTGGCGAAAAAGATTGACCGGATGGAAAAGGTGCTAAGAAAAGCTAAAGGAGTGGAAGAATATATGTTGGATGTAAGTGGTTTGTGCCTATTCCCGAATGCAAAACTGCCCGAGAAGTTCAAGATGCCAGAAATGAAAAAGTTTGACAGCATTGGGGATCCCTGTATCCACCTAAGAATGTATGTCAGAACCTTATCCCCCATGGGGATTGATGATCAGCTTAAGGCCCAATTGTTCCATCGATTGCTTTCTGGGGCTGCGCAAAAATGGTTTCTCTGTCTAGAAGTTACCAAAATTAGAACATGGGAGGATATAGCCACCACTTTCATTAGCCAATATAGCTACAACGTCCAGCTGGACGTTACTACTCGAGAGCTTGAGACAACCCGACAAGAGAATCAAGAATCTTTTGTCGACTTTCTAACCCGTTGGAGGGGTAAAGCTGCAAAGATGACAAACAGGCCCACTGAAAAGGAACAGGTAAGGATAGTGGTGAAGAACCTGCTGTTCCCATTGAAACGTTATTTGATCATGCAGCCACTCTCTACATTCGAACAGTTGTTCGACGCTGGGGTGCAAATTGAGGACGCTATCTAATTCGGTGATATCGAGAAGACAGAATTCAGTCAGAAACCACCAAGAAGGAATTTCCCCACAAATAACCAGAACTAATCCGCTACCACTAACCTCGTGTCCCGTTCGAGCGAGGTGAACCTTTTGAACCCTTTTCCTCCACTCATCAAACAAACAACCTTCAACAGTCAGGCGACGGTCAGCAAACGCAACAATGGCTGCGAAGAATTTTCACCCCTCTCAACATCTCGTTATCCACTGCTCTAAACCATATGGTAGAGAAAGGACTCATCAAGGTACTGGATCCTATGCCAGTGCCCGACCCGCTTCCCCCAAGAATAATACCTCTCAATACTGTGCCTTCCATCAGGGTCACGGACATTTAGCTGATAAATGTATGAGGCTCCGACATGAGATTCAGAATCTCATTAACAACGAAGTGATCCCTCCTCCATCATCCACTCCAAAATCGAACGTCACTACAAACCCACTGCCAAATCATGCCAGGCAGGCTGGGGTAAATTACATATCTTTGGGAGGGTCGGAGGACCTAGGTCAACACATCTGTTCAACACACCTACCACTCCCTCAAGTTTCAATAGCTGAGGATTAGACAACATGATCGTTCATGGTGATTAGAGGCAGTCGAGACAAGATGGAAGAATGGAATGATAATGCTTGGGAATGGTATCGATCGATGATCCAGATCTACCAACAGGAAGAGGATCGCAACGAGGTAGACAATTGGCCATTGGATTATCTGACTCGGCCTTATGGGTTTGGCCATGTACTCGATGGAATCACCCTTCCCCAACTTTTTGAGGAAGAAGTGTACGTCGATGAAATGCAGTCCTACTGGCTGATAAGGATGGTGTTGAAGTCTGATGGGGCTGAGTGGACTGATTTTTGGGCCACTCGAGAACAGCAGGTGGACTTTATCGAGGAAGATATTTGGTAGGAAATTAACAATACATGGGCTATTGAAGATGACGAGGAAAGAAGGAAAATGGCAGCTGTTAGTGACCTAAATGATTTGTGGGCGTTCAAAAGCCCTCTGCACGTAGACGAAGTGAGACAAAATGATAGTGTGACGCCAGGGTTATGAGACCCCAAAGACGGTCTGGAACACCTAACTAGAAGTAGACGACACTTCAAGCCAGCTCAGTTAGAAAGAGGACAGTCAAGTGGGAAAGAGAAAGAGACAAAGCAAGAAGAGGAGGATGCTACTGTACTGAGATAGCTGAAAAAGACGCAGGCCAACATCAGTATCTGGGGCTTGTTGATGGCGTCGCATAAGCATAGATAAGCTATTTTGAAAGTATTGAACAAGGCCAGTGTCCTGATAGATGCAACCCCCGAGCAGCTCATTGGGCTTATTCTGCCAACCGCCGAACCAAAAGTCATTTCCTTTTCTGATAAGGATTTTCCCACCGAAGGAAAAAGTCACAACAAGCTGCTTCATATCACCGTCAAGTGCCTAGAAAAATGGGTCCTGGTTACCCTTATTGATAATGGGTCTTCCTTGAACATTTGACCATTGAGAACAACCGTCTGCTTAGGGATGAGACCGGACCAGTTTACTCCCTGCAATCAAGGGGTGCGAGCCTATGACAACACAAGAAGGGACGTACTAGGACTAGTGTTGTTTGCTATTTCAGTGGGACCACTAGAGACATCAATTGAGTTTCACGTGCTAGATGTGATGGCCTCCTTCAATCTGCTGCTGGGCAGGCCGTGGCTGCATGACCCAAATGTCCAGGAAATACCATCTGCCCTTCACCAAAAATTGAAATTAATAAAGAACGCAGCAGTTTTGACCATTCATGGAGAGGACAACATTCATTCCCCAAAAGGAGGAGAGGGCACGACCCTGTTGGAAGTGCAACATAGTGAAGATGATGTGTTACTCAGTGGTTTTCAGTTCGACAAAGCACAAGCTGTTCAGACATTAATGAATGAAGAAGAAAGGTATGTCAACCCACGGGCTTTAACGATGATGAGGAAAATATCCTTCTTCCCTGGCATAGGATTGGGACGTAAACTGCAGGGAATCCCAAAACCCATTCAGGTATTGCCGACTTTGCACCGTTTTGGTCTTGGGTATGAGCCAACGGAAGAAGATCTGAAAGGGGCTTAAACGGGACGAAGGGCCAATTATTCTGGAACACTCAATGGGTACTTCATCAAGGAAGGGGAAGATTTCCCGTATTATGGCTTTTCAGAGCCGTGGATCGACGAAAGGGCCAATCAAAAGCTGTCGAGATTGGAGATCTTTTTCAGCCATCAGCTGTCTGACACAGAAGAGGAAGAAACAATGGAAGAAGAGAAGGAAGAAAAGAAGGTTCAGGAAAAAGATTGGGCCGACAAACTCAACGGTACCGATCTAGGATTACTATTTAATGAAAAGATGGCTCAGCTTCAAATGAATGGTCAGGGTTGCTTCATGATGGATTTCGGCGCACCAGCCAATTGCACCAAGCTTATCATCAACGCGGCTACAAAAGAGGTGAAGAATTAGACCCTCGAGTCTGATGATGTACACATTGTCTATTATGAGTCCAAGTTTGAGTTAGAGTTTGTAGTCGAGGGCACATCTGTTAGTGTTCCTCTCCCGAATTTTTCTATCAAGTTTGTAATTCCCTCTGCATTCAATGAAATGAACGAGATTTTCGATTACTCTGCGTTGTTTGATTTATTTCATACGCTTTCTGACGATTTTGAATTCGACAGGGATATCCCCGAAGAAATAAAACTTCTAATAAAAAGAGAAGAAAAAATGCGAGCCCAACCAATAATTGAAGGAACTTTGTCAATAAATCTAAATAATGAAATCAATTCGCAAAATGTTCAAATTGGCTCTTCTTTATCTATAGCTGAACAAGAACAATTAATAACTTTATTAAAAGAATTCAAAGATGTGTTTACATGGTCTTACGAAGATATGCCTGGAATTGATCCTGATATTGCCCAGCACCACATCCCCTATACCCTGATGCTAAATTGGTCAAGAAAAATTTGAGATGGATCCGGCCATAATGGGCTCTGAAGATCAAAGAAGTTGCCAAAATGGGCCATAATGGATCCTGAAGATAAAGAAAAGACAACATTCACCATGCCTTGGGGCACCTATTGTTACCGTGTTATGCCGTTTGGCTTGAAAAATGCCGGGGCAACCTATCAAAGGGCTACCACTACCTTATTGTATGACATGATACATAAGGAGGTTGAAGAGTACGTGGAAAATATGATAGTCTAATCCAAGGATCGGGATGGTAACATCATAGCACTACAAAAGTTCTTCGAGAGGATTCGAAAGTACAAGATACGACTCAACCCACAGAAATGTGCCTTCGAAGTTACTACTGGGAAGATGCTTGGATTTATGATCATCCAACGGGGCATTGAAGTCGATCCTTCAAAAATTATGGCAATCTTAGAAATGCCTCCTCCAAGGACCGAGCAAGAAGTCAGAGGCTTCCTGGGTAAAATCCAATTCATTAGCCGCTTCATCACAAAATTGACAACTACCTGTGAGCCGCTCTTCTGTCTGTTGAAGAAGGGAATTGAATTTGAATGGGATCAGAAATGCCAAGGTGCCTTCAATGCTGTACGATAGTACCTACAAAATCCACCCGTTCTAGCTCCAGACAGGCCACTGATTCTTTACTTGTCGGTGACTGATTCAGCAATAGGATGCATGCTGGCACAAGAAGGTGAGACTGGAATTGAAAAGGCCGTCTACTACTCAAGAAAAAAGATGACCGGGTCAGAAATACGGTATACGCCGCTGGAGAAGACATATTGGGCCTTGGTTTGGGCTTTTCGAAAACTGAGGCACTACATGTTGTCTTTCACAGTGAACATTATCTCTCAGATGGACCCATTGAAGTACCTATTCGAAAAATCGGCACTAACAGGTAGATTGGCTCGATGGTTGCTGCTATTATCTGAGTTTGATCTCCAATACGTCGCTCGAAAGTCAGTCAAAGGCAGAGGATCTCTAATACGTCACTCGGAAGTCAGTCAAAGGCATAGCAGTGGCAAAATTTCTGGCTGATCAACCAGTTGAAGGAGGCGAAGACACATAATTCCAGTTTCCTGATGAACAGCTAATGAAAGTTGGGGATGACAAATGGACCCTATATTTTGATGGCGCATCCAATCAATATGGCTACGGAATAGGAGTTCTCCTTGTCACTCCCGATGAATCACACGTTCTGTTGTCCCTAAAGCTCAACTTTGAAGTCACCAACAATCAGGCTGAGTATAAAGCATGCTTAGCTGGATTGGAGGCAGCCTTAGAACTAGGGGCAAGGAAGCTGGAATTCATCAGAGACTCAGCACTGGTAGTATCACAAGCAAGAGGAGAATGGAAGGTCAGGGACTTAACCTTAGTTCTCTATCATCCAGAACTAGAAAAGCTATAACCGTGCTTCGAATCAATGATCTTCACCGATGTACCAAGACAGCAGAATAAGTTTGCCGATGCATTGGCCACCCTAGCATCCATGATTGACATACCTTCCAAAATTCGAGTGAGACCCTTGATAATTGAACAGAAAAGAAAGCCAACATACGAGACGACAGCCGTAATCGAGGAAAGCACTGACAACCTTCCATGGTACTTTGACATTCAAAACTTCGTAGAGAAATGAGAATATCCCAAGTTTACCAGTAAAAAGGACAAAAGGGTAATACGACGACTATCTGTGCAGTTTGTCATTTGTGGTGGTAGACTGTACAAACGAGGGCATTCTGGGATCAACAAGCTGTGTGTAAACACTGAAAAAGGTCAAAAACTGATGAAAGAAATACACGCAGGAGTCTGTGGGCCACACATGAGTGAAAATATGTTATCCAAGAAAATCCTACGACAGGGATACTTTTGGATGACAATGGAAACAAATTGTATTTAGTTTGTGCGGAGATGTCATAAGTGCCAGATTCACGAAAACCTTATGCACATTCTCCCGTCTCAGCTATATAACCTGACGTCACCATGGCCGTTCTCAGTATAGGGCATTGACGTGATTGGCAGAGTAACCCTGAAGGCATCTAATAGACATGAGTTTATCCTCGTGGCCATTGACTATTTCACCAAATGGGTGGAAGCAGCTTCCTACTCAGTATTGAAGGTCTCCCATGTCGCTAAGTTTATCAAACAAAACATCATTTGCCGATACGGGGTACCGCATGAAATTATCTCGGATAATGGCTCACATTTCTAAGGAGAGGTTCTGGATCTTTTCGAGGAATACCGGATAGTGGCTCATAATTCTACAAAAGATGATCAAATCACATAAAGATTGGCCGGAACATCTACCATTTGCACTCTGGGGATACCAAACGTCGATCAGAACTTCAACCGGAACTACGCCGTACTCTTTAGTGTACGGGATGGAAGCCATTCTACCCATCGAAGTGGAAATCCCTTCACTAAGAGTAGTGGCCGAGGCCAATATTTCAGAAGCAGAATGGCAGAAGAACTGAATGGAAGAATTGCTCTTATTTGATGAAAGAAGACTGCAAGCTCTATTCCATGTACAAGGTTACCAAAGGAGGATAGCTCGAGCGTTCAATAAGAGGGTCAAGACCCCGGATCTTAGAGAAGGAGATCTGGTCCTGAAGGAAATTAGAGCTTCTATCTTCGACCCGAGGGGAAAATTTAAACCAAACTAGTCCGGACTGTTTCTCATCAAAACCATCATGACCAGCGGTGCAGTTATCATTATGGATCTACATGGCAATGTGTTCTCCAGTCCAGTTAATCTCGATCTGCTCAAAAAATACTATTCCTGAGGTAAAAATAAGATAAAAATAAAAGTTTGCTGAGTCAAAAACCAGAAAGGCAACTCAGGCAAAAAGTATAGCAGCTCGTAAGGTCGAAAACCCAAAAGGGCGACCTTGGCAAAAGTTAGGGCATTACGAAAGGAGAGCGTCAATACTCGAGTAAAAACCAAGCCCGAACTACGTTAAGGTCTGATTCCATCTTTTTGGAATACGTAGGCTGCTTCATTAAGAAGTCCGATGACTTTCTTTGTTTTTTTAGCCATCTTTTAATATGAGTAAGCCTAATACGAAACTTTTTGAATTCTAATAATAAAGTCATTCAAGCTTCGAATAAATTTGAACCATCTTAAACTTGAAGTCGGAGTTTTTCATTACTTTAAGCAAGGCTACAAAATTCTTAAATAAAGGGAGGGCACGCAAGTCCCAAACTCTACAAATAAAAAAAAAAAAAAGAAAGCTGTGAAATTTTTCAAAACAAAGCAAGAGGTTCTCAAATCCTTCTCCTTTTTGCCACTTGTTTCCCCTCTTCTATGTCTTTCTTCTCCCTATCTTGTGTCAACCATGTCTTGTATTCAGTAGAAAGATTGGGACACTGCAACTCGTGCATCTCCATCAATGAGCGAGATGGCCAGGCATCCTGATACTGTGCTAGAAAAGGAGCCTGCAATGCAGAAGAAAACAAACGGCCTTGAACACTGGGAAATATGATCTGACTTCGCTTGAACTGCTGCATGATCCTGTGAGGGTAGTAGAAAGCAGACTGACACAGACCAATTAGCAGAATGCTAGGGTGATCCGTAGTGGTCAGAGTTATAGCAAGAATCCGCCACCAAGGGCACTGCCAGGTAATGTCTAGACCGGTCAGAGAGGAAAGATACTGTCGCCAAGAGGCCTCAGTGTCACATATCTGATAACACGGGCGGTAAAGAAAAGCAGCGGCATTGTGTCTATTAGTGGGAGGCTTCCGTACAAGGTTCACCTTCTCCATCAGCCAGATCTATAACAAAAGTTAAAACAGTAAGGAAAAGGCTTTGCTGTGTGACAAAGAACTTAATATAGAGGAAAATGTTAAGATCACTTGGAGAAGTAAAGGCCTGCCAGCAAAGGTGGTGGTTTCGCCGTGATGAATAGCATCCAAGCCCAGCAATGTCTCGGTCAAAACCAGGGGCACGAAGTCTTTCCCCATCCACATTTGGCCAGCAATATCAACCAGGACACAACTAACCCACCCATCGGAAGGGACAAGTAGATACTGGGTAAGGAGGTAGAAGCTGTTGTCAATAGGGAGCCGCGCAGCGAAAAAAAAAAGGTTTTTGAATCGAAGTCGTGACTGTAAAAAATGACGTATGCGATTTTCATGAAAAACGAAAACTATAATGATTTCAATAGTTTAATACCTTTATGAAACTTGTCGAAAAGTTTCAAGAAATCCCAAATACGTTGAAGACGACCTTGCAACCTTCTCACGTATGACTCTGACGCACTACGACGATCACGATGTGTGGGCCCCAATTCCGATCGAAGTGTTCTTCCTCCTTTTGGTTTCTTCTCACACAATAATCTCCAAAAAGGCAAAATAAATTAAAGCCAAAGAGGAGAAGGGGGCGGAAGCTATAGGGAATATTAGCGGTTAGGGTTTGATTAATGAGCCTCCTTTTTAATAAATAAGAATATATCAAAAATATATTAAGTATATACTTTCTTTCCTAAAAGGATATAAAGAGATGTACTTAACATAAATAATCAATCCCATCATCTCCTTGGGCCGGCCACTTAGGGAGTAAACCCTAGGTGTGCCAAATACCAAATCCGCCCCTCATTAATTTAATTTAATTCCCGAATATCCCCGGCGGAAAAATCGGCATTCCAATTAAATTAAATAATTACCGAAACCAACAAAAAAAACACCCGTGCGTATTATGGGCTATGTGAGAGATCACGAGGAAGTATAGGACTCGGGCTAACCGTACGAGAAAACTGGATATCCCTAACTCTGTTCCCAAGTAAAATCCTTTCCCGTACGAACCAGAACTTATTCTACTAAAGGTCTTTACTGAACTCCCGACCCTAACTCAAATTATTTCTTAAGTTTGCAATTATCAAATGCACTGAATTCTCCCCACGTTTTAGATATGGATTCCCAATAAATTAATTAGGTTACTGATAACCAGATTTAATTATCCTCTTCTCCTTGCAACCGCACCGCTTAACCTTTTGATATGCCGGATCCGAAGATCCACTTTACAGGTATAACATAATCAAACCTATAAGCAAAGCACACGAGGGGGAACTCCTCAACCTAAATTGGACGTGGTTTCTGTAAGCTGATTATCAATAATCGGACAAATAATGCCACTACCCAACTCGTCGGTATTGCTGATCTTATGGAGGAAATCTCAACCATTGGCGACTCAAAGTACTATACATTATCTGAACACAATTAATCAATCACTTCGGGATTAAGAGTTCGTACAATACATGATAATACGGGATGTTGATCAATTCATATTGTTAGTATAGAATCGATCATCCCGTTGATCCCGCTCAATACACTCCAAGTGTACTAACACATTGAGCTCGAATATCGAATCCCCAAAACCTGAATTCGACCTGTTCGACCTAACCAAGACCAGCTACTATAACGATGTACTACAATCGTACCAATGGAATGTCTGGGTCCATTGCGATTGTGAGCCTACC